>JARQOD010001088.1:0-110028 GCA_033576555.1 Oophaga sylvatica | reverse complement strand
CCTGTGGCAGCTCAAACGTCATCTACTATGCTACGCGCGGCTGCCCCAGGATATACGTCGGCTTGGCCACCAGGGAATTGAGAATACGCATCAGGGAGCACGTAAGGGACATTGGCGCAGCGAGGGCCATTTCTGATTCCTCGGACCTCAAGACGATCCCTCGTCATTTTAAACATCACCATAATTGTGATGCCACATCTTTTAAGGTCCGTGGAATCGACATTCTCCACCTCGGTGTTAGAGGTGGGGATTACAAAAAAATCTTGGCTCAGATGGAGGCTCGTTGGATTGTCCAGTTGGACACAATGGTGCCCAATGGCCTAAATGAATCTCTGAGTTTTGCCTCTTTTCTATAAAAAACGCTGTTCTCCTTTTGAGTTTTCCCTTCAGTTCTTTGATGTCTTCTTGGTTTTTAATTCTGTTTTTAATTATATGTTTTTTCAGTCTTGCTTACATCTATGTGCAGAACCTCGACCCTTCATCTGGCCCCCCATTTGGATTTCTTCACAAAAAGAATATATCCGTATCACATGTGGACCCTTCCGTGGTGACGACTATTGTATAATTTTGTGTACACCATTTTGATGTGCCGGCAGATTACATCTATATATGTATCTATGCTTGTAATAATAATGTTGCTACAATGATCAGATTCACTTTTTCTGGCATTATTACTTAATATGATTTTAATGAAATCTGCTTTGTATTCACATATGCTCGATCCACTGTTTGTCACTATAGTGGAGATAGGCTGTGCGCATGCCCCGCTGTAGTCTCAGTGATTACCTCTGTGATGGGGCATCTTATGGTGTCCGATGCGCGCCCAGGCTTTCTGTCTGTGCGCGCACCTGGAGGCATGACGCCGCCGTCACTGGGGCTCGTAGGGCCCCAGCGGCGCATGCGCCGACATGCCATCTCCCATTGGTCAGCTTGGACCATGTGACCATGGAAGGGGAGGTATTTGAAGGTCCTCTGTTCATATCGTTACTATCCCCTTGAAAAAGTGGCGGTCCTCGCCACGAAACGTACGTCGGGGTGACATCTCTTAGCGGGGTGACTGCCCTCCTGCTGTACCATCTCTTCACCGGTGAGCATTATTCTTTCCTCATACACGTTAGCAGGGTGTGCGATGAGACATGTAGCTAAACCCCCTGTCTTCTTTAAGAAAAAGAGGCTGTAAAATTGTAACCTTCTTTTATTGATTGCAGATGTGACACGAAAGGGTAAAACTATAGAATGCAATAATAAGAGCATTTCAGAATATATAACTGCACAGAGCATGAAACACAAATAGTTTACAATATACAGAATACACAAACTGATTATTACCTACTTAGTACAAGAAACGTACGATAAACACAGGATTATAACACACTAGATAGTGCTTACCGACTATGCTTAGAGCAGGCTGTTTAAGAAACATGAAGAACACGAGTGATGTAGCGACATATATGTCGTCCTACATAACCTGACACATGGAGAATAATGCTGCTGTTCCCCTTCACAGTGTGATAAACAAGACCATGATGCAACAGAACAATCCCACAATGCTCTTGGAACTTCCCACAAGACATTACAAATTAAACTAGAATCTATGCATCAAACAGCCAGCAGGTGGCGCTGTTACCTTACAACATAAAATGTATGAAAGACCAATACACTCAAAAATTGCAATGTCTATAACAATTGGAGACATAAAAAAATGACTAGACTTTCTAGACAGCAATTATATGGCTGGACAGAACACTCCCCGCTTGACGTCAGCCGATGTCACTATTGTGTTTATTGGACGAGAACAGCAGAACGAGTTCCCCTACTGGCCTGAGGAACAATTTGGTCTCGCTTTGTTTCCCTATTTTTACTTCCACCTTACGTACGATTCCATCCTTACTTGGGAATGTCTGAGTAATGAGACCTAATGGCCATTCATTTCTCCGAGACTGACAGTCTTTCATTAGTACTACATCGCCAGGCTGGAGGTTAGGCTTGCTGGCTTGCCACTTTCTCCTCTGCTGCAGGGTAGGTAGGTACTGTTTTTTCCACTTGTCCCAAAAAGAATTGGAGAGACTCTGCACTTGTCTCCATCGACTCCTGTAACGGTCTTTAACATTAAATTCTCCAGGTGGCGAGCAATTAAGGTCAGTCTTCTGCGTAAGCAACAGGGCTGGGGTGAGAACAGTTGGGTCATCAGGATCACTGGAAATTGGAGCCAACGGTCTCGCGTTTATGATTGCTGACACTTCGGCCATGAATGTTGTTAAGCTTTCGTGTGTCAGTCTTACAGATCTTTCCTGTAAGAAGATTGAATCGAGGATTCTCCTTGCGACACCTATCATTCTCTCCCATACACCTCCCATGTGTGAAGAATGTGGTGGGTTAAAGGTCCAAGTACACCCATGTACACTTAGGTATCTTTCAACGTCCTTCATATCCAAGTTGGAAGAGAGTTGCAGTTCTCTTGCTGCTCCGACAAAGTTGGTGCCTCGGTCTGAACGAATATGTTTGACGGGTCCTCTGATGGCAATGAAACGCCGGAGAGCGCTTATGAAGCACGAAGTGTCCATAGATTCAATTATCTCTATGTGGACAGTTCTGATGGATAGACAAGTGAACATAATCGCCCATAGTTTCCCGTTTGCGTGGCCTCCTCTGGTTTTTCGGACAACCACAGACCAAGGACCAAACACATCTAGTCCGATGTTGGTGAAAGGTGGATCTGTACTAAATCGGTCATATGGAAGATCTGCCATCTTCGGAATCTGTGACATACCACGAAGTTTCTTGCAAGTAACACAGTTAAAGATGAATCTGCACACACATCTCTTAGCTCCAACTATCCACAACCCAGATATTCTTAAGGCTCCCTCTGTGAACATACGACCTTGGTGTTTTGTCCGCTCGTGATAATGTTGAACAAGCAGAGTAGCTATGTGATGTTGTCCAGGAACTATCACGGGATGTTTCTCTGCCGAACCTATTTTTGCCTCTTTAAGGCGTCCTCCTATTCTTAAGAGACCGTCTCCATCCATGACTGGGTCGAGTTTCCTCAGAACACTATCTTTTGGTATTGGTCTTTGATTGATTACACAGTCGATTTCTCTGGCGTAGTTTTCCCGTTGTACAGCTCGGATAATTATATTCTTTGACTGCTCTAGATCGAGAGCTGTGTGGACATGTTTACAATGATGCCAACCTGTGCAACTTTCCTTTTTTGTTGGTGAGGTTGCCTTGTAAGACTGAGCTATGTGGGTCAGGTAGGCGATGGCACGAACAAGTGAATTCCAAGTAGAGAACCTGCTGAATCGCTGAGATCCCAGGTGGCGCTTCAAAGTTTCAGTATGTAACGCAGACACTTGAGGGCGAATTTCAACGTCAGCATGTGGATCTACTAGTTCAAACAAGGACTTTCTGTCATGTTGGGCAATGACCTACACAAAAACTCAGGGCCTGTAAACCAAATCGTGTCTTTGAGGCGATTGGCAGCAACAAATCTGGTAGCCTGGTCCGCAGGGTTGAGATGTGTAGGCACATATTTCCATTGTTCAGGTGAGGTAGACCTTCGAATTCTGAGCACTCTGTTGCTAACATAGACATAGAAGCATCTCACTTCGTTATGGATGTACCCAAGTACTATCCTGCTGTCAGTGTAGAACTCAAAGTCTTTAATTTCTAGATTCATTTCCATAGCAATGAGTTCTGCCAACTCGACTGCTAACACGGCGGCACAAAGTTCCAGGCGTGGTACGGTGTGTTCACGGAGCGGTGTTAGTTTTGCTCTGCTCATGACAAACCCTACATGGCATTGTTGACTTGTGTCTATCGTCCTCAAATAGGCTACCGCAGCAATCGCTTTGATTGAAGCATCGGAGAACACACAAAGGGTTTGTGTCTCTATCTTGGTACTCGGTACAGACACATACGAACGTGTTATATGAAGACTTGACAAGGCTGTGAGGGAATTTCTCCAGATCATCCACTTGGTTTTCTCTTTTGTGGGAAGAGGAGTATCCCAGTTCGTCACCTCTGTGGTGAACTCTCTTAACATAGCTTTGCCCTCGATGACTACAGGAGCTACAAACCCAGTGGGTCATACAAACTGCTTATGGTAGACAGTACTCCTCTGCGAGTAAAGGGTTTATCTTCTCTGTTAACCTGGAAGGTGAAGGTATCAGCTTTTATGTCCCATAGTAGGCCGAGGCTCCGCTGCATCGGTAGGGAGTCTATGCCTAGATCTAAATTCTTCAAGTCACTTGAATGATCCTCAGGAGGGAAGGCTTCCATCACTTTCTTGCTGTTAGAAGCGATCTTGTGCAACCTCAGGTTAGATACAGCGAGCATGTCCTTGGCTCTTTTCAGAAGACTAATCGCGGTCTCATTTGTTGGCATCAATTTCAAACAGTCATCCACATAGAAATCTTTCTCTATAAACAGTCTGGCATCTGTTCCGTACTCTGCTTCAACCTCTTGAGCCACGCGTCTCAGCCCATAGATGGCTACTGCAGGAGAAGGACTATTACCAAAAATATGTACCTTCATACCATACTCCGTAATCTCTTTGGAAGGATCGTTATCCTTGAACCACAAGAATCTCAAGAAATTTCTATGTTCCTCTTTAACAAAGAAGCAGTGGAACATCTGTTGGATGTCTGCTGTGAATGCAATGGAGTCTCTACGAAAACGGATAAGCACTCCTAAAAGTTTGTTGTTCAGATCCGGGCCTGATAACAAGACATCATTCAATGAAACACCTTCATACTTAGCACTCGAATCAAATACTACTCTGATTTGACCTGGCTTTTTCGGGTGATACACTCGAAACAGAGGCAGGTACCAACGTTCTTCAGCGTCTTGAAGTGTAGGTGCTAACTCTGCATGACCGTTTTTAAATATTTTCTCCATGAAGGTAAAGAAATGACCTTTCATCTCTGGTTTATTATGGAAGCTGTGCCTGAGGGAGACAAATCGTTTGTAAACTTGTTCTCTGTTGTTAGGCAAGCGTTGTCTTTGAGGCTTGAAGGTAGAGGTGCAATTCAGTTCTTCGTTTTGTCCTGCACCATTCCTTGCTCCATCATCTCTAGGAACAGTTTATCTTCAAATGACATTGCTATACGATTATCTTCTTTGGTCTTGTGGAAGACTGTACACCCAAGGTGACCTTGGTCCCAATTCTGAATGCAATCATTGGCACTACTCGCTAAGATACTTGGTGCTGAAGTACTGTGTAGCAGCTCCTTTATGAAGTAGTGATTTTCACATGGTTGAAGGAGAGATGGACGTCCATTCTCGAGAGTCCTGTTAAACATGTTGTTAACTACTGTCGGTTTGTGTGTACCTCCTAAACAGACCTCTCCTACAATGACCCACCCAAGGTCGAGTCTCTGAGCATATGGAGCATTGTGTGAGCCATTGATCTGTTGTCTAACCTTGTGAACTTGTAGAATATCTCTCCCTAAGAGCAAGATTATTTGAGCCTCTGGGTCAAGGTTAGGAATCAGGCGTTCTATACGCTTCAGATGAGGATGGTACGATGCCACTTCAGGCGTAGGTATCTCTGACCTGTTGTCAGGAATCTGGTTACATTCCAATATGGTTGGTAAGGGCAGACACATTTGGCCATCTATAGACTCGACTACGTATCCTGTTGCTCTCCTACCAGCTGTCTCTATTATACCGGCACAGGTTTTTAAAGAGTAGGGGGCGCTGGGTCCTCTGACGTTAAAGCTATCAAAGAAGGCAGACTTGGCTAATGACCTATTACTCTGATCATCTAAAATCGCGTATACTTTGATGGCTTTGTCCTTTTCGTCTGCCGGGTAGACTCTCACTAGGGAAATTTTAGAGCAAGACTTGCTTCCTATGAGATTTCCACAAACTTCTGTACACTTAGAAGTAATGGCTGGAGTGTCAGTATTTGAGTCATTCAGCTCCCCGCTATGCTCTTGGGGCAAAGTATCTGATAGTGATCCAGGGTGTAGAACTGAGTTATGTTCGGTGCTGTCACATTCGTACACCTTGCACTAACCTCACAGTCCCTGGCAAAGTGGGATGTTGAAGAGCAGCATTTGTAGCAGATGCGATTCTCCTTAAGGAAGGCCTTCCTTTAATCAAATGACTTTTCTCTGAAAGCTCTGCACTTAAGTAAGGAATGTGGCTTCTTCTGTAAGGGACACTGCCTGCTTGGATCCTTGGATTTGTCTTCTCCTTGACCGGAGCTGAACTCTTTGCGAACTGAACCTGTGGGAGAAATGTTAGTTTTGTGGACCTCTACAGTTGTTCTACGAGGTTTGCTAACAGAGTTATTGGCACATGACGGCATGAAATCAAAGCTAGGGTCATTTCTAATTTTTGCTTGTTCTGAGACAAAATCTACAAACACATCGAATGGAGGAAATGGTACATTGTAAGTCTGTTTATACCTAGATCCATATGTAACCCATTTGTCTTGCAGGTTATATGGGAGTTTCTGAACTATAGGGTTCACACCTCTAGCGGTGTCGAGATATGTCAACCCCACAAGATCTCCTTCTGCTTTTGCTACACACAACTCCATTAACAAGTCAGTTAATTCTCTGAGCTTTGAATAATCCTTGTTTGCTATTCTAGGAAAATCCTCTATTCTTTTAAACAAGGCATTTTCTATAACCTCTACTGAGCCATAGCATTCATCAAGTCTATTCCAAATTCTTTTGAGGCCGACATCTGGATAATTCATATTAATGTCTCTGATTCTCTTTGCGTGTTCGGTGGACTCACTTCCTAGCCATTTTACCAAGAGATCCACTTCTTCACTACATGATAGACCTATGTCTCTTATGGTATTTTTGAAGGAGGCTCGCCAAGCCCTGTAGTTTTCAGCGCGATCGCTGAACTTTACAAGTCCCTTAGTGACCAACTCACGTCGAGCAAGGAACTTGGCAAAGTCCATTGTGGCTTGATTGGCACTGATGCCAGCTGATGGAGTGTTGTCAGAGTACATGTGTGCTGTGCAATCATACCTGTTAGGTGTCTCTGGTTTCGTCCAACTGCTGTAGTACCTTTCTGAAGCTAAGGGATTCTCTTTAAACCGGGACAGATTTCAGGCCTTCTGCTCTGGAGAAAGATTATTGCAGTCAGTATCATCCCAATGTGTATCTCCTTGCTTTCGGTAGGGACACTGATAGTTGGCTTTCTGGGGGTCCGAATTATCTGGTTGGCTTGGCTTGTTGACAAAATGCTCTGTCTTCGTCTGTGGGTCTGGATCGTCATTTGGTTTGGAATGTCGATGGACGTACTCTGCAGTACGCTGCAATGGATCGTGAGTAACGCGTTGTACACCTAGCACACTGCTGTGTCTGCTGTGTTCACGTCGGAATATACAGCAGTTTCTAGGGCTTCTGCTTCTGCTATGGCAGCTGCTGTTTCTTTTTCAATAGCAAGTTTCTGTAATGTTGCTTCAAGGCGCGCTTTCTCTGCGTCCAGGCAGCTTGTTGCGTGCCTTTTCTGCATCCAGGTATGCTTGTTGGCGTGCCTTTTCTGCATCCAGGCATGCTTGTTGTAGTTTCAATTCTATCTCCTGCTCAGCAAAGGTGCTTCTTGCTTTTGCCGCTTCAGCCTTTGCGCGGGCAATAGCGGCGGCATTGCTGACGGAGGATGTCTTGGAGGAACCAACTCGTGATATCGTCTTGAAAGAGGATGCTCGCCCTTGAGACATGATTCGCCAGTTGGGCAACCACTGTGATATCCCTTTGTTGGCTCTGCGTGGATAATGGCGGGTTCTGTATGGTCCGATTATTCGGTCCGACCGTTAAGAGGTTGCTGCAATATCCGCATGCAATAACCGTATGCTTGGATAATGGGGGCTCTGTATGTCTGATCTTCTGAGCTTGTTCTCAGCAGTCGTTTTACTATTCTGTCCTCATACACGTTAGCAGGGTGTGCGATGAGACATGTAGCTAAACCCCCTGTCTTCTTTAAGAAAAAGAGGCTGTAAAATTGTAACCTTCTTTTATTGATTGCAGATGTGACAGGAAAGGGTAAAACTATAGAATGCAATAATAAGAGCATTTCAGAATATATAACTGCACAGAGCATGAAACACAAATAGTTTACAATATACAGAATACACAAACTGATTATTACCTACTTAGTACAAGAAACGTACTGATAAACACAGGATTATAACACCTAGATAGTGCTTACCGACTATGCTTAGAGCAGGCTGTTTAAGAAACATGAAGAACACGAGTGATGTAGTTTCTCCTAAGACACATGGAGAATAATGGCTGCTGTTCCCCTTCACAGTGTGATAAACAAGACCATGATGCAACAGGAACAATCGCACAATGCTCTTGGAACTTCCCACAAGACATTACAAATTAAACTAGAATCTATGCATCAAACAGCCAGCAGTGGCGCTGTTACCTTACAACATAAAATGTATGAAAGACCAATACACTCAAAAATTGCAATGTCTATAACAATTGGAGACATAAAAAAATGACTAGACTTTCTAGACAGCAATTATATGGCTGGACAGAACAAGCATAATTGTTTTCTCATCTTAGGCAGCGCTGCACTTTTTTGCTGGCCATGTACAAAAGCGACTTTTTTGATGCAATTGTGCTCCGTGGTTTGTGGCTTATGTGTTTGCTTTTATAGCACTTTTTTTTTCCCCTAGACATATGGGTTTATTCATGTAGTTACATTGTGCTGTATTAGGCTTCTCTGCCACTGCCACAGTATATATCCTCTTCATATATTTTCAGGAATGCATTCACCCTTGTGTATGCACTAGTCCTAAGTGTGTGTGTGTTTTTTCTGTCTTTTAATTATTTTTTGTGCTACTTGAGTATTTTCATGCAATAAAAATTTACTTTTTTACGATATTGTCACTGATGACTCCTTTTTCTCCTTGTTCCAATATGTTTTTTGAGTGGTGATTTTTGGTTTCACACATTTCTGTGTGACCCACATTTTCTGTTATACCCATGCAGCTGTATATGTTTTATAAGATCGGCAGAAGTAAAATGGCGGTCGAGGGTGAGGGCTTTTATAGACATTGTGACGCCACACAAAGCAAGCCAATCACTGCAATGCCCTTCTCTAAGATGGTGTTGGCCGCTGCCCATGTCATTGCGTTGCCCACAGTCTGCATTCCTTGCTCATTGGCTGAGAAAAGGCCCTTTAAGCATTATGGGAAAACCAACTTTGGCGCTCGGGTCGCCGAACGCATGGCCGACCTCACGCTATGGTCGGGTTTCTCTCGTCGAATCCCGACTTTGGCGAAAGTCAGTCTTTTTTTAATCTGACCGACCTGTTTCGCTCAACTCTATTCTTCTACTCAATACCGTCTGAATACTTATGATCACGTGATATTTCATTTTTCCTTTTTTAACAAATTTGCAAAAATTCCTACATTTTTGTTTTTTTTTCAGTCAAGATAAGGTGCAGAGTGTACATTAACGAGAAAAAAATGAACTTTTTTGCATTTAACAAATGGCTGTAATGAAACAAAGAGTGAGAAATTTAAAGAGGTCTGAATACTTTCCGAACCCACTGTATATACTGTATATATATACAGTTATATGAAAAAGTTTGTGCACCCCTATTAATCTTAAGCTTAATGTTTGATAAAAATTGGTGTTTTTGCAACAGCTATTTCACTTTGATATATCTAATAACTATTGGACACAGTAATGTTTCTGCCTTGAAATGAGGTTTATTGTACTAGAAGAACATGTGCAATCTGCATTCAAACAAAATTTGACAGGTGCATAAGTATGGCCACCCTTATCATTTTCTTGTTTTAAATACTCCTACCTACTTTTTACTGACTTACTAAAGCACTTTTTTTTGGTTTTGTAACCTCATTGAGCCTTGAACTTCATAGCCAGGTGTATGCAATCATGAGAAAAGCTACTTAAAGTGGCCACTTGCAAGTTGTTCTCCTGTTTGAATCTCCTCTGAAGAGTGGCATCATGGGCTCCACAAAACAACTGTCAAATGATCTGAAAACAAAGATTATTCAACATAGTTGTTCAGTGGAAGGATACAAAAAGCTGTCTCAGAGATTTAACCTGTCAGTTTCCACTGTGAGGAACATAGTAAGGAAATGGAAGAACACAGGGACAGTTCTTGTTAAGGCCAGAAGTGGCAGGCCAAGAAAAACATCAGAAAAGCAGAGAAGAAGAATGGTGAGATCAGTCAAGGACAATCCTCAGACCACCTCCAGACAGCTGCAGCATCAACTTGCTGCAGATGGTGTCACTGTGCATCGGTCAACTATACAACGCACTTTGCACAAGGAGAAGCTGTATGGGAGAGTGATGCGAAAGAAGCCGTTTCTGCAAGCACGCCACAAACAGAGTCGGCTGAGGTATGCAAAAGCACATTTGGAGAAGCCAATTTCTTTTTGGAAGAAGGTCCTGTGGACTGATGAAACCAAGATTGAGTTGTTTGGTCATACAAAAAGGCGTTATGCATGGCGTCAAAAAACACAGCATTCCAAGAAAAACACTTGCTACCCACAGTAAATTTTGGTGGAGGTTCCATCATGCTTTGGGGCTGTGTGGCCAATGCCGGCACCGGGAATCTTGTTAAAGTTGAGGGACGCATGGATTCCACTATCATTATCAGCAGATTCTTGACAATAATGATTATAAAAAAAAACAAAATAACACAGAAGGATACTGACTTATTAGATAACTAGGAATATCAGGAGAACAAAAAGTCAAAAAAGTATCTCAAAAATATACTTTCTTAAATAATTGTATATATCAATAAAAGTACAAAAATGATCCATACATATTCAGAAATTGTATATATAAATACGGATATTGTGATCTACCAAACAAAGTAACATGTATGGACACCAAGGGTACCTACTAAAAATGCCACATCATGTATTAGGAGCACAAGTACATAATAGTATAGATACAGAGTTTTCCCATACCCGTATTGGGCATACTAATTCAATCAAAAACAACTGTGTTGTGCTCCCTGTGCAAGTGCTATCAATAACATAGGTGATGATAGAAGCATAACTTTAAATATAAAAGGTTAAATCACCCATTTTAAGAAGTAGGTTGTCACAGCCACGAGGTGTCCAGAGACCCTGACGCACGTTTCGTGAGCTCTAGGCTCACTTCCTCAAAGGGGGGGCGTGATCTAAAGTTGCTATACTGCCGCATATAAATATCCGGCCATTCCAATCAGCTGGTCGGATGTGGCCAATAAGATGTTACTCTATAAACAGGCATACAGTCACCGCAGGTCCTAGATGTCAGAACACTATTGTGAGGTAACGGTCACATGGTATAATCAAGCCAATAAGAGCAAGGTCAGATGGTATAATCAAGCCAATGAGAGTAAGGTCACATGGTATAATCAAGCCAATGAGAGTAAGGTCACATGGTATACTAATACCAACAGGTCCTGGTTTTGTATTCTCTTATATATCGCTCACAGTGACCAAAGAGCGTGGTCGGCGCCTAACCACACATCAAGGCCAGCTGGTAACAAAAAATACAGAGGACACAGAAAGAGAAAGAGCGACAATACCAAAAAATGTGGGGCAAATAATTGAATGATATACAATCAATGCAAGAATATAAATATGAAGCACATAATAGTGCTCCATAAAGTGAGATCATATGACACCATAAATTGTCCAAATGTCATAACCAAGATAATATAATATATGTGAACTGTGATATAAATTATGTGAACTATACATTTAATAAATATATATATACAGTATATATAAAATGCTGAATAACTTATACAGAGTGAAAAATTCATATGACAAACAATATTCTGTACATGGTGTAAAATACATATGACAAACAATAATAATTATATAAAAATGTAAGTAATAAAAGAAAAATTAATAAAAATAAAAAAATAATTTAAAAAAAAAGTGAAAAATAATAATACTAAAAATATATGCAAATGTGAATTCTTCCCCATAAGAGTCCTCTATATTCAATTAATGAGAAGTCTTCTCTTTCGATGTCCAAACAATTGTTTCAATTTCCAACCAGGAACAAAGAAAAATCCATGTGCCAGAAGGTGAGTATCCATATAGATCATAATATACAACACGAATAAAACTGCAAAAAAAATTTAATAAATAAATAAAAATACTAAAACTAGATAAAAACGACAGAAAACAACTGTAGGAGACAGCATAATTTCTGGAAAAGGGGGCATACACAGGGGAACTACATTATAGAAAAGAGGAGTAGCCCGTAACTTCATTTAAACCTCCAGGTACCATTGTCCCCAAGGTAAAAATCCACTTGCATTCTCTCTGGGCCAACAACCGGTGTATGTCTCCACCATGAATGCTTAATTGCACGTGCTCAATGCCGCGGACCATAAGCTGTTTAGAATCGCATTTATGAAAACGATGAAAATGCCTTGGTAAGGTTTTAAGTTGTGAGACATCCGTCTCAGTTTTGGCTGTCAGTATATTACGGACATGTTCACGCGTTCTGGTACCGAGGCTTCTGAATGTTAATCCAATATAGATTTTGGGGCACGTGCAAATGGCATAGTAGATTACTTGTGTAGTATTACACGTAATGTGTTGTCTGATGTTAAATTGTTTTTGACCATCTGCGGATTCAAATACTGCAGATCGACTAATATTACCACAGGCAATACATCTGCCATAAGGGAAACACCCTTTTACTGGCCCAGAGGAACCAAAAGGATTATTAACTCCTCTCGAGATTGGAACATAATGACTGCTCATTAACATGTCACCGAGATTCTTGCTACGTCTAGAGGTCATGAGGGGACGATCAGGAAGAAAACGAGCAAGGGTGGAATCAGTTTTCAAAACATCCCAATGTTTTTGCATACAGGTGCGCATTGTAGACCATTCGCCATTGTACGTAGATATGTAACGGATTGTATCATCTTTAGTGATATTTTTAATCTTAGGACGTAACAAATCATCTCAAACACATTTTCTGGCTTTATCGTATCCGGCCTTAATGCATCTCCTTGAGTAACCCCTTGCTTGAAATCTTTCACACAAATCCGAAGTCTGAGATTGAAACTTGGATTCAGTGGAGCAAATCCGCCTCATCCTGAGGAATTGGCCAACAGGGATGGCCTTGATAGTGCTGTATGGATGGCTAGACCTGGCATGCAGCAGTAAATTTGTTGATGTGGGTTTCCTGTATACGTCTGTTTGTAAAAACAGATCTTGATCTACCTGAATTTTAATATTCAAGAATTCCACTGTGGTTTTACTAACCACATATGAGAGTTTGATGTTAGAACTGTTATGATTCAACTGCTGCATAAAGTCATGAAGTTGTGATTCAGAGCCCTGCCAAATAATAAATAAATCATCAATATAGCGAAGCCACCACTGCACATGGTCCGCGCCCCGTACGCCCTCTCCGCTGGTCACTGTGAGCGATATATAAGAGAACACAAAACCAGGACCTGTTGGTATTAGTATACCATGTGACCTTACTCTCATTGGCTTGATTATACCATGTGACCTTGCTCTTATTGGCTTGATTATACCATGTGACGGTTACCTCACAATAGTGTTCTGACATCTAGGACCTGCGGTGACTGTATGCCTGTTTATAGAGTAACATCTTATTGGCCACATCCGACCAGCTGATCGGAATGGCCGGATATTTATATGCGGCAGTATAGCAACTTTAGATCATGCCCCCCCTTTGAGGAAGTGAGCCTAGAGCTCACGAAACGCGCGTCAGGGTCTCTGGACACCTCGTGGCTGTGACAACCTACTTCTTAAAATGGGTAATTTAACCTTTTATATTTAAAGTTATGCTTCTATCATCACCTATGTTATTGATAGCACTTGCACAGGGAGCACAACACAGTTGTTTTTGATTGAATTAGTATGCCCAATACGGGTATGGGAAAACTCTGTATCTATACTATTATGTACTTGTGCTCCTAATACATGATGTGGCATTTTTAGTAGGTACCCTTGGTGTCCATACATGTTACTTTGTTTGGTGGATCACAATATCCGTATTTATATATACAATTTCTGAATATGTATGGATCATTTTTGTACTTTTATTGATATATACAATTATTTAATAAAATATATTTTTGAGATACTTTTTTGACTTTTTATTCTCCTGATATTCCTAGTTATCTAATAAGTCAGTATCCTTCTGTGTTATTTGTTTTTTTTTTTATAATCATCGTTGTCTTTCTTTTCACAGCTGTCAAACCTACTTTAAATATGGATTTTAGAGCCCGTGAACAGATGTGGCTGTCCCAATTAAAGGATATTTTCAGTGTTGATCCCCAAATTTCTATTCCTGGAGGCGGTAATGATACACAAGAAACTATTAAAAAATTGAAGGATTTATTACATAAGCGCACACGCATCTGGTGGAATTGCGCTTTTTTAAATAAATATCTGGAAAAGGGTCTCATACCTAGGGGGCTTAGAGTACAAGTGTTCAAGAGGATTTATGGGACTGCTGGCCCAAATGAATCAAACATCTCTTGTAGACTTGGACAAGGGTATTGAAGATCTCCAGACCATATTGAAAAGGGATTTATCTAATGAGGCACTCATTTTACTTAATAAGGAAATAGATGTGGAATTCTCCAAATGGTAGAAAAATATTTGTGATATCAAATCCAAAAAAATCCAGCGTGATATCAAAGATCATCAGACCAATTCTACATATCGTTGGAATTCGTAAGCGCCAAATACGCAGGGGATCCTCGCGTGCCCGATCGGCCTCCTCAGTATCTGTGGCCTCAAGTGAGGAATCAGTAAGATTGAAAACATCTAATGTGGGTCCTTATCATGAGAGGATGACAACCAGATATGGCAAAAAGCAAATTGATAATTATGACAAAAAAGGAAAATATGGATCGGAGGTAATCAACTTATCCGATCATGTTTTATCTGAGACACATCTTCAAATATTGCATAAAGGGTTGACATTCTCGCCTACTAATAATTTCGATCCCTTTACAGCAACCAAAGACCTCTTCCTCTTTTCGAGGAAATTAATCATGAAAAAACTTATGACTAAAGACAATTCCCAACTTGATTCCACGGAACAGGAGGCTCTGAGGGACCGCGAGGATCTTCTGCAAGAACAGAATCTCAGTAATTCAGGTGGGTTTACTCACCATCTTTGTCCAAAGTCTACAAAATTCCCCCCCTTGTCATTAGTTCCTGCGGTGGATATTTTCACACGCCTTGTTGCACAGGATTTTTCTAGAATTACAACAAGACGCCAATATGACAATCTTTCAGCCAAACAGAGGCAAGCTTTGTTTGAATTGGCATCTTTTGATGACATTGTCATCAAGCCAGCTGACAAGGGGGGGAATGTGGTTTTATGGCCCACGGCCATGTATGAGCGTGAAGCCAGCAGATATCTTAGGGATACTGACACTTACCTTAAACTGGATTGTAATTCTCTTGGTATTTTTCAGAGTGAACTTGAGGATGTTGTAACAAATGCTTTTGAAAGGGGAATCATCCCAAAAAAACTTGCAGATGGTCTCCTTACAAAAAATTCTAAAGTTCCTACATTTTATTTTATCCCTAAGGTACATAAGAACCCAGCAGATCCTCCTGGATGTCCTATTGTCTCTGGCATAGGAGGGCTATGTGACCCCATTTGCAAGTTTATTGATTTCTATCTTAAACCATTGGTAGAATCGCTCCCCTCCTATGCCAGAGACACATCGGACGTCCTTACTAGGATTAATGGGATACAATTGGAACCGAACATGTTACTTGTCACCGCTGATATTGAAACGCTCTATACATGTATTCGCCATGAGGATGGCTTGGAGGCGGTCCGCTTCTTCCTGGGGACGACCAAAGGGGATGGCCTGATGTGCGAGTTTATAATGGAACTGCTTTCTTTCATTTTGACAAAAAACTTTTTTGTTTTTAAAAACAGTTTTTATTTGCAGAAGCGCGGCACTGCCATGGGGACGGCCTGTGCACCCTCTTTCGCTGGCCTCTTCCTAGGTTTCTGGGAGAGGGGCATTTTCAGTGGGGAGGGCGTATGGGGCGCGGACCATGTGCAGTGCTGGCTTCGCTATATTGATGATTTATTTATTATTTGGCAGGGCTCTGAATCACAACTTCATGACTTTATGCAGCAGTTGAATCATAACAGTTCTAACATCAAACTCTCATATGTGGTTAGTAAAACCACAGTGGATTTCTTGGATATTAAAATTCAGGTAGATCAAGATCTGTCTTTACAAACAGACGTATACAGGAAACCCACATCAACAAATTCACTGCTGCATGCCAGGTCTAGCCATCCATACAGCACTATCAAGGCCATCCCTGTTGGCCAATTCCTCAGGATGAGGCGGATTTGCTCCACTGAATCCAAGTTTCAATCTCAGACTTCGGATTTGTGTGAAAGATTTCAAGCAAGGGTTACTCAAGGAGATGCATTAAGGCCGGATACGATAAAGCCAGAAAATGTGTTTGAGATGATTTGTTACGTCCTAAGATTAAAAATATCACTAAAGATGATACAATCCGTTACATATCTACGTACAATGGCGAATGGTCTACAATGCGCACCTGTATGCAAAAACATTGGGATGTTTTGAAAACTGATTCCACCCTTGCTCGTTTTCTTCCTGATCGTCCCCTCATGACCTCTAGACGTAGCAAGAATCTCGGTGACATGTTAATGAGCAGTCATTATGTTCCAATCTCGAGAGGAGTTAATAATCCTTTTGGTTCCTCTGGGCCAGTAAAAGGGTGTTTCCCTTATGGCAGATGTATTGCCTGTGGTAATATTAGTCGATCTGCAGTATTTGAATCCGCAGATGGTCAAAAACAATTTAACATCAGACAACACATTACGTGTAATATCACACAAGTAATCTACTATGCCATTTGCACGTGCCCGAAAATCTATATTGGATTAACATCCAGACGCCTCAGTACCAGAACGCGTGAACATGTCCGTAATATACTGGCAGCCACAACTGAGACGGATGTCTCACAACTTAAAACCTTACCAAGGCATTTTCATCGTTTTCATAAATGTGATTCCAAACAGCTTATGGTCCGCGGCATTGAGCACGTGCAATTAGGCATTCGTGGTGGAGACATACACCGGTTGTTGGCCCAGAGAGAATGCAAGTGGATTTTTACTTTGGGGACAATGGTACCTGGAGGTTTAAATGAAGTTACGGGCTACTCCTCTTTTCTATAATGTAGTTCACCTGTGTATGCCCCCTTTTCCAGATATTACGCTGTCTCCTACAGTTGTTTTCTGTCGTTTTTATCTAGTTTTAGTATTTTTATTTATTTATTAAATTTTTTTGCAGTTTTATTCGTGTTGTATATTATGATCTATATGGATACTCACCTTCTGGCACATGGATTTTTCTTTGTTCCTGGTTGGAAGTTGAAACAATCGTTTGGACATCGAAAGAGAAGACTTCTCATTAATTTAATATAGAGGACTCTTATGGGGAAGAATTCACATTTGCATATATTTTTAGTATTATTATTTTTCACTTTTTTTTTTTTTAATTATTTTTTTATTTTTATTATTTTTTCTTTTATTACTTACCGTATTTTTCGGACTATAAGACGCACCGGACCATAAGACGCACCCCAAATTTTCAGAAGGAAAATAGGGAAAAAAAAATAATGTGTCAAATGGGGGTCCGTCTTACAGTCCGAAGTGCTCTGTGTTGCAGGGGTGCTCTGTGGGGTGGCTGTGCTGTGTGGGGTGGCTGTGTTCTGTGGGGTCGCTGTGTTATATATGGTACTCACATCCCATAGCGGTGGTCCCAATGCAGCCTCCTGTGCCCTGTGGTGTCTGGCCAGCAGCGGGGCTCTGTGCTGCGTGGGGGGCTCCGCTGGCATTTCCCTCTTAGCCGGACAGCCCCCCGCAGCTCCGCTGCTGCGGCCTCCTGATAGATGGCCGCCAGGGGCCTCCGGTGGCGGTCCCGACTAAGTCTTCCGTGCGGTGGTGCCAGGGCAGCAGCCGGCTCTGTGCTGTGGGGTGGCTCTGCCGGCATTTCGGTCTTAGCCGGAAAGCCCCCCGCAGCTCCGCTCCCTCCTGCAACTCGGTGGTGTCCTCAAACATGGCCGCCAGGGGCCTCCGGTAAGATGGCCGCCGAATCTCATTCAAGTCTCGGCAACGAGATCTCTTCTCCCGAGATCTTGTCCCCCAAATTTTGGGGGGAAAAAAGTGCGTCTTATGGTCCGAAAAATACGGTACATTTTTATATAATTATTATTGTTTGTCATATGTATTTTACACCATGTACAGAATATTGTTTGTCATATGAATTTTGCACTCTGTATAAGTTATTCAGCATTTTATATATACTGTATATATATATTTATTAAATGTATAGTTCACATAATTTATATCACAGTTCACATATATTATATTATCTTGGTTATGACATTTGGACAATTTATGGTGTCATATGATCTCACTTTATGGAACACTATTATGTGCTTCATATTTATATTCTTGCATTGATTGTATATCATTCAATTATTTGCCCCACATTTTTTGGTATTGTCGCTCTTTCTCTTTCTGTGTCCTCTGTATTTTTCGTTACCAGCTGGCCTTGATGTGTGGTTAGGCGCCGACCACGCTCTTTGGTCACTGTGAGCGATATATAAGAGAATACAAAACCAGGACCTGTTGGTATTAGTATACCATGTGACCTTACTCTCATTGGCTTGATTATACCGTGTGACCTTACTCTCATTGGCTTGATTATACCATGTGACCTTGCTCTTATTGGCTTGATTATACCATGTGACCGTTACCTCACAGTAGTGTTCTGACATCTAGGACCTGCGGTGACTGTATGCCTGTTTATAGAGTAACATCTTATTGGCCACATCCGACCAGCTGATCGGAATGGCCGGATATTTATATGCGGCAGTATAGCAACTTTAGATCACGCCCCCCCCTTTGAGGAAGTGAGCCTAGAGCTCACGAAACGCGCGTCAGGGTCTCTGGACACCTTGTGGCTGTGACAACCTACTTCTTAAAATGGGTAATTTAACCTTTTATATTTAAAGTTATGCTTCTATCATCACCTATGTTATTGATAGCACTTGCACAGGGAGCACAACACAGTTGTTTTTGATTGAATTAGTATGCCCAATACGGGTATGGGAAAACTCTGTATCTATACTATTATGTACTTGTGCTCCTAATACATGATGTGGCATTTTTAGTAGGTACCCTTGGTGTCCGTACATGTTACTTTGTTTGGTGGATCACAATATCCGTATTTATATATACAATTTCTGAATATGTATGGATCATTTTTGTACTTTTATTGATATATACAATTATTTAATAAAATATATTTTGAGATACTTTTTTGACTTTTTGTTCTCCCGATATTCCTTCTTGACAATAATGTTCAAAGTTGAAGTTAAGCAGGGGATGGATCTTTCAGCAAGACAATGATCCAAAACACCGCTCCAAATCTACTCAGGCATTCATGCAGAGGAACAATTACAATGTTCTGGAATGGCCATCCCAGTCCCCAGACCTTAATATCATTGAACATCTGTGGGATCATTTGAAGTGGGCTGTCCATGCTCGGCGACCATCAAACTTAACTGAACTGGAATTGTTTTGTAAAGAGGAATGGTCAAAAATATCTTCATCCAGGATCCAGGAACTCATTAAAAGCTACAGGAAGCGACTAGAGTCTGTTATTTTTGCAAAAGGAGGATCTTCTAAATATTAATGTCACTTTTCTGTTGAGGTGCCCATACTTATGCACCTGTCAAATTTTGTTTGGATGCAGATTGCACATTTTCTGTTAGTACAATAAACCTCATTTCAAGGCCGAAACATTACTGTGTCCAATAGTTATTAGATACCGTATTTTTCGGACTATAAGACGCACCGGACTATAAGACGCACCCAGGTTTTAGAGGTGGAAAATAGGGAAATTATATATTTGAAGCAAAAAATGTGGTAAAATATTTAATAAGATAAATAACATACTATTATATGTGGTGTTATTATATATAATAGCATGTTATTATGTAGGAAGCTACGGGTAGAAGATGGTGCTGCTGGACCAGTGTGGTGTCTGTAAAGTACTATGTGAAGACGCTGGAGGGTGAGTATAAGGCCGGGGTCACACATGCGAGAAATTTGCACGATTTCATGTGTATCTCTCTCGTGAACACCCGCCACTGCCGCTGGCACTCAGACTGGAGCATGCGGCTGCATAGAAATACATGCAGCATAGAAATACATGCAGCCGCACACTCTGGTCCGAGTGCCGGCGGCAGTGCCGGGTGAGAGATTCGCAGAAAAATCTTGCAAATTTCTTGCATGTGTGACCACGGCCTAAGAATGGGGGCATAGGGCTTATATTTAAAGCCACACTACAGTACTGATAACACTGGAGTGCTGCTTTAAGATCCCATGGGAGAACTATAACTCCCATCATGTCCTGCAGATCCTATGGCATGCTGGGAGTTATAGTCCACCACAGGATGGCAGAGTGCTTTTTAATGTGCTGTCATTACTAACCTTTTAATTATTTTTTTCTTGTACAGTGTGTCTGAAGGACCTGTGATGACATCATGAAGAGGCAGGGCTTTGTGTGGTCATGTGATGCTCCAGCCCGCCCTTTTCATGACCTCATCACAGGTCCTCCACAGGAGCATTCAGCATCGCATCTGCACAGCCCCTGTGCTGTCAGGTATGCGATGCCTCCTGCTGCACTCTGCTCCTGCCGCCTCCTTCTACTTCCCACACAGATCCCCAGCTGCTGCAGGAATCAGGCGCTGGGAACCATGTGGCTCTGTCATTTGCTGATCCCCGCTCACTGCTCAGCTGACAGGTGGGCGGTGAAGCGGCTAATGAATATTCACTGCACTTAAGTATCGGGACCAGTGGTTTCCCCAGCGCTGGATTCCTGCAGCGGAGGGGATATTTTCCTGCCTCCTGCAATCCCACTCCACCGCTGCCCCCTCCCCACATGTTACATTCCGACCATAAGACGTACCCACACTTTCCTCCCAAATTTGGAGGAAAAAAAGTGCGTCTTATGGTCCAAAAATTACGGTATATCAAACTGAAATAGCTGTTGCAAAAATACCAATTTTTATAAAACATTAAGCTTAAGATTAATAGGGGTGCCCAAACTTTTTCATATAACTGTACATATACTCTGTAGGTAATGCTTATATATGAAATACATGCATAATATTTACAAAGCATACCTATATACATTATGTATATATATTAAAAAAACAGATCTAGATATACAGCTTCTTTTCACAAAATTAGAATATCATCAAAAAGTTAATTTATTTCAGTTCTTCAATACAAAAAGTGAAACTCATATTATATAGAGTCATTACAAACAGAGTGATCTATTTCAAGTGTTTATTTCTGTTAATGTTGATGATCATGGCTTACAGCCAATGAAAACCCAAAAGTTATTATTTCAGTAAATTAGAATAATTAACAAAAACACCTGCAAAGGCTTCCTAAATGTTTAAAAAGGTCCCTTAGTCTATTTCAGTAGGCTCCACAATCATGAGGATGACTGCTGACTTGACAGATATCCTGTCACGCTCGCACCTTGGCAGATTGGTGTGAGTGAGGGGGTTGTGGACCTACTGTGCCACAAACCAGACTACCCTGGATGGGGAGTAACTAATGCTGCTACCTTGGTGTTCTCTGGAGCTTCTAATGGTGAGGTCAGGCTTGAGCGGCATGTAGTTGCCAGGTGCCACTCCAGGTTGGTGTTTGGCTGTGGCTGCTGATCCCACTGGGGAACAAGAGACTAGGACAGGTGCGACTGACAGACAGGCAGGTGAGCACGACAGGCACGACTGGTATTCTGGCAGGCGGTCATAGCTGAGACACAGGCAGGTGGGCACAGCTGAGACACTGGCAGGCGGGCATGGCTGAGACACTGGCAGGCGGGCACGGCTGAGACACTGGCCGGCGGGCATAGCTAAGACACAGGGACACGAGCAGGAAGGAGTGGTGTATGGAATAGGTAGAGACCTGTTCACACAGGAGATGCAGGTACTGGTACTGGCAGGAAGGAGTGATGTAAGAAGGAACAGATTTGGACCTGTTCATCATGGAGACGCAGGTACTGGTACTGGCAGGAAGGAGTGGAGTATGAAGGAACAGGTTTGGACCTGTTCACACTGGAGGTGCAGGTACTGGTAGCAAGAGGTTCAGCAGAAGCAGAACGGAGCAGAACCTGTTGTGAATGCTCTGGATTCTGAGTTGGGGCTCCCTCTGGTGGCTGTTGATATTAATGAAGCTGCCTTGACGGACAGAGGCCCTTCAGCTGCGGATGATTGGCAATCTGGGAGTTATGACTGGGGAGATTTAAGGGAGTAACTTTTCCATCCTCGCCGGTGATTAGCTTTCTCTTCCTGGTCCAGTTTTGAAGTCAGCTTGCTGCGGTCTCCTGCAACTTTCAGATAAGCTATTTCTTGCTTGTTTCTGTGGTTTTGTTTTCTATTGTTTTTCTGCCTTCTGAGGTCAGCCGGGTCCCCCTGCTGGGGCCTGCGCTGGTCTCTGTTTCTCAGTTATCTCAGTTCATTTGTTCAGTCCCTGTTATTTCAGTGGCTGCTGGGTAGCTACTTGTTCACACCAGAGTTCTGATATAGCTGGGAGAGATTGTGTGGTCTTAGTATTTTTTTTTGGAATCAGAAGTGTTGGAATTTTTCCTAGGGTTTTGCTGGATTGCAGAAAGTATTCTTTTCTGTCCTGTCCTATCTAGACAGTTTTTGGCCCCAGCGTTTGCTTACTCTGTTTTCTGCCTACATTTGTATTTCATCTTGTCTCACCGCCAATATATGTGTGGGGGCTACCTATTACTTTGGGGCGCTACTCCGGGGCAGTTAGCTTTCCCCTTTCTATCTTTAAGCTTAGCTAACTCTCCGGCTGTCTCGAGGCGTCTAGGTCATTGTAGGTACGTCCCACGGCTGCTTCTAGTTGTGCGGTTAGTTTAGGGGTCTGCAATTTATTAGTTGCCAACCACTCTGGGTGACTGGCTGCCTTTGCTATTTTTGTTACTGTCCTCCTCGGTTACCATATCATAACAGAATCACCGGCCTAACCGTAATCCCAGGGTACTCATAAGAAGGAAAGAATAATAAAAAAAAAGGAAAAAAAAAGGGTTGTCAGAATTTTTTATATATTTTTTCCTCTTTTTCTCTGGGGGCAGTAGGAGGACTTTTTCTTCATTGGAAATTAAGCATTTGTCCGATCGTGTTGAGCAGCTTGCTGATGAAGTTCGGAGTATTTCTACCTATCTCACTCGGTTGTCTGCTGTAAAACCTAAGATCCCTATTCCTGATTTATTTTTTGGGGATCGGTCTAAATTCTTGAACTTTAAGAATAATTGTAAATTGTTTTTTGCCTTAAAACCTAATTCCTCAGGGAACTTGGTGCAGCAGATTAAAATTGTCATCTCCCTGTTGCGCGGCGACCCTCAGGATTGGGCGTTTTAACTGACACCTGGGGATCCTGTTTGGCTAATGTTGATGCGTTTTTTCAGGCTCTGGGCTTATTGTATGATGAACATAATGTGATTGATCAAGCTGAGAAAACCTTCTTGGCATTGAACCAGGGTCAGGAAACAGCAGTTATATTGTCAGAAATTCCGAAAATGGGCAGTCCTTACTAAATTAAACGATGATGCACTCACGGCTCTTTTTCGGAAAGGGCTGGCAGAGACCATAAAAGATGTTATGGTGGGATTTCCTGTCACCTCGGGGCTCAACGATTCTATGAAATTAGCTATTTAAATTGACCGACGTTTGCGTGAACGTAAAACTATGCGAGAGATGGTGTTGCCTTTCGAACGGGCCCCTGAGCCCATGCAATGTGATGGGGTTGTTTCTGGGGCTCAGCGTCGAGAATTTCGGAAGCGTAATAAGTTGTGTTTTTATTGTGGAGATGCTTCTCATACTATTTCCATATGCCCTATGCGGGGAAGACGTTTTTCACGCTCATTTGTTTTGGGCAATGTACAGTCTAAATTTCTCTTGACTGTTACCTTGATCTGCTACTTGTCCACATTTTCTGCTCAGGCTTTTGTGGATTCAGGAGCAGCCCTGAACCTGATAGATTTTGACTTTGCCAAACGTTGTGGTTTTCCCATGATACCCCTGCGGACACCTATTCCTTTGCTGGGCATTGATTCAACCCCTTTGGCGGAGAATAAACCCCTGTTTTCAACCCAGGTGATAATGCGGGTAGCCCCGGACTGCCAAGAGAATTGTAAATTTTTGGTGTTTCATAATTTGCATGAAATTATTGTGCTGGGTTTTCCTTGGTTGCAGACCCATAATCCTGTTTTGGATTGGAAGTCTGTGTCTGTGGCCAGTTGGGGTTGTCAATGTGTTCATGGTGACACTCCTGTGTTTTCTACCTCTCCTCAGCCTCAGGAGGTCCCCGGCTATTTGGCTGATTATTCTGATGTGTTTAGTGAAAGTAAGTCTGCGTCCTTGCCTCCTCATAGGAGTTATGATTGCGCGATTGAGTTGGTGTCCGGTTGTAAATTTCCCAAGGGTCGGCTCTTCAATTTGTCTGTACCTGAGCATGATGCTATGCAATCTTATATCAAAGAGTCATTGGAGAAGGGTCATATTAGACCGTCCTCTTCACCGCTTGGGTGCTGGCTTTTTCTTTGTGGCCAAAAAGGATGGTTCATTGAGACCATGTATTGTTATGGAAATTTAATTAGGATAAATCTATCCTGCAGTGTTTGCTGCTGCTGTTCCCAATCTTAGACTAAATGTCTTTTTGAGCGTTTTTTGGACGAAATGATGACTGTCCACACGGAAGTGTCAGTATAACAGTTTGTCAAGACCAACAGTTTATTATTCATTCAAGGTTTTATACGTTTACAAAAAGGGGCTGGTTAGTCAATTAACATAAAATTTAAAGCTGCTAGATTATTGGCTGTTTTAGTGTAAGTATGATATTTATGATAAAAGGGCTGAAGTAGCAGATTTATTGTTCTTTGCCCCAGTTTTCCTACGTGACTAGTAAAGAAAATAATGGATATCTACCCAGACCTTCGTCTTTGCTTCGCTTTTTCTGTGTCCTTGGTAAAAAGTTCCTATGAGCTATCTGTTGCAGCAGCCAAACTTATGTAGGCCAGGGGTCGTCTTAAGCAACTGATTATAGCTAGCATCAGCTTTTGCATAGATATGCTGAGCACAGGATTTTTAGCAAGTGAGATCTATCTGACTGTAAATGCATATATATGAATATACATTGAATACGTGGAATACATATATATTTCCATGACAGTCCCCCCTTAGATACCACTTGCCCTAAAAACCTGCTCCTGTCCCAAAGCGCTGCAACTCTTTTGTGCTGCCGATGGGCTGGCACATGTCTACCACATGCACCCCTCATCGATGCAGGCTTTTCGCAAATGGGCGGTCAGGAGATCTGTCCCTAGCAGGGGTTCATGTGTTTGCAATCATAGTCTCTTTATTCAACTGCAAGTTCAGAAAAACGTGTGTATTCTTCATCAGGTAGGTCATCTGTCTGGTCAGTCAGACCATCCACGACATCATTCATGGCTTAGGTGTCTCTTCTGGTACGGGAGCTTCCTTGCAATGCGATACGTGGATCCAAGCAGGCTTTCCCTCTAGTTTCACAGAGGTTGGTGTCATCTGGGGCTCTTGGACAGGACCATCAAATCTGGGATCGAGTGTTCTCATTTCCAACTTTTTTCACCAACACCCAGTCTCCTGGCTTTCAAGGAGTGCGTACCGGACACTGAGTCTGGATCTGGCAGTGAAAAGAAAAAAAACTCGAGAATGGACATTAGTTTTTGACCAATTCAATTACATAAGCAAACAAGATATCATTTTGCATATTCTGCTGCTGAGGGAAGAATGCACCTAACTTGGGACTAGACTCAAACAAAATTTCATATGGTGACAGCTTTTCTGGGTCTCTGGGAGTGTGCCTTACGCTAAACAGTGCAATTGGGAGTGTGTAGGCCTAAATCTGACCCTACTGCTAACCAGATCTCTCGTGTCAGATTTGCTGTGAATGCGGGTCCCTGATCACTCTCTATCACTTCTGGAGCCCCATATCTGCACACTATTTTCCGAAAGTAGCTTCTCTGCAGTAGTCTCTCCTGACTTGGAAGGCTTCTGTCCATCTTGAAAACACTTCTTTGACCACAACGGCTAATTCTAATCCTCCACTTGGCGATATCTGGATGTGGTCTATCTGGATCCTCTGAAGCTGGTAGAGTGGTCTTGCCAGATGAGGTGAGGGGGACTTTCTTCCACACATCCAGGCTTGCATTTGCCGCAGGTCAGACAGCTGCTGGTGAATTTGGCTGTTAGGGTGGAGATCCCTGAAGCGAACCAGTAAGCACCAATCAGTTCATTCATCTGTGTCTTTGATATGTGGGTGGGTCCATGTGCCCATTGGATCACCATAGGGTGCATACTTTGTGGTAGGCAGGGTTTGGAGTCCATTGTAGATAGCCTTCCTTCTTCACATGTTGCTTTTTTCGCATTCAGCTCTTCTTCTCCTTTTGGAGCTTGGTCTTGCAACTTCTTGAGCAGATCCCAGGACGTCTTTTTGTCAGGTTTCTTGTCTTCAGTCGTCATGTAGTAGCCGTCCAGCTCTACGACCTCTCCCACTTCTCCATGTTGTCTTCCTTTGGCCGCTTCTTTGGCTGCCATGTCCGCCATGTTATTGCCACACGCCTCTTCTGTTCTCAGTTTTCCATGCGCTTTTGATTTTTCAAATTGCCACCATTTTGGAAGTTGGAGTACACCCAGCAGGTCCCTGAAGGCTCCATGATGCTTCACGGTTGTCCCGCTTGCTGTGATGAAGTCCCTTGCAGCCCAGATGGGCCCAAAGTCATGTGCTATGCCATGCGAGCACCTGTAGTCGATGTAGATGTTTGCAGTCAAGTCTTGCCTTCTGCCATCTGGCAGGCCTTTGTCAGCACTATCAGCTCTGCTTCCTGGGCTGACAGGCTAGGTGACATACTTCTGGACCACAGGATTTCTTGAATGCTGGTCACTGCACTTCCAGTGTGGAATCTTCTTCATCATCTGTAAATCAGGAGCCATCCAAGTAGAGGATAAATTCTGAAATTTTGTTCTGAAAAGTCCATATTGTATCCCCCCTTGGGAGTGGGAGTAGAGTGGCCGGGATGAGGACAGAAGGTCTGGAGATGATGACATTGTGAGACAAAGGCGATAGAGGCGAAGATGCCTGGTGGTGGGGAGATTTATTTGGTTGAGCTTGATTGAGGATTGCCAAGATGTCGTGTGGAGTGAGAGTTTCCAGTGGCTGTCCAAGAGTGATGTCAGCAGTCTTGTCCAGGAAGGTGTGTGCTGCAGATACTGCAATCAGGCAGGAGGGTGCTCCTCTTGCAACTAGATCCAATCGGGCTGAGAGGCAGCCTAAAAGTCTCTGTTTTCCCCCGTGAATCCGTGTCAGGACTCCAGTAGCATGACCTTCTCTCTTCCATCAGGTAGACGGAAAGGCTTCTCGTAGTCAGGTAGGCCTGGTATTGGCGCTGAGACTGTGGAGTTCTTCCAATTTCCTGAATGAGTTGAAGGCTGCGTCCGATAGAAGGAGCGGGGTTGCGTTGATGCAAGCGCACAGAGGCTGCATTAGGACTGAGGCATCAGGGATCCATGTTCTGCATTACGACACTAGACCAAGGAAGGCCTGCAGCATTTTTGGAGTTGTTGAGAGAGCCATCTTCTCACAGTAGTCTTCCAGTCATTTGACAGGTGTTTAGTCTGGTGGGCAATACAGTGTCCCAGGGATGTAACTTGCTTCTGACACCGCTGGACTTTGTTCTTCCAGACCTTGCATTGCTGTTCCTCCAGGTAGAGTAGAGAGACAAGGAATGGACTGTGCAGGTATCGATGTCAACCACACAAAAGAGGTCATCCACGTGTTGTAGAAGAGTGACTCCTGCATATTCTGCAATCCAGTTGACGAGGATGGAGGACATTGTCTTGGTGAAACTTGAAGGACTTGTTCTGAGCACCTTGAGGCAACACTGTCCATATGCACTGCACTGGTGCGTGAAGGCAGGCAGGTCATCCAGGTGGAGGGGAACACTGAAGAAGGCACTGGTCAGGTTGATCACCGTGAATACCGTTGCGGTGACTGGGAATTTTGAGAGCAGAGTGTGCGGGTTCAGCACTGTTGGGGTTTCAAATACCGTAGCCTCTTTCACTGCCTCCAGGCCTTGCACCATTCTGAACTCAGTGGGGTTTACAGTCTTTTTCTTCACTGTGGAAAGCTGGGATTGATTCCGATGGGCGAGGCAGCCCAGTTTGGCCTTGTCCTTCACTATGCGGCAGGGGACTCCCATCTCCCAGCACAGAGCTGGCGGGAAAACAAGCCGTCTACTAGGATCCACATCATGAGAGATGACGACCAGCTTGCTTTCTTGTTCTTCACCAAGGCAGTCACTGTGTTAGCACCTGCTCTAGTCACAGGGGGTCTTTTGTTGGGACGTCTCCTTCTCCGGCTGCTTTTTTTCTCAGCACGGGCCATCAGTTGTTTCTTTTTCTCCAGCTCGTTCTCAGGTCAGTATTTGTGCACAAGTTTGAAGAGCTGAGTGGCCTTTTGCCAGTCTAGGGCCTGGGTGAACTGGTTGATTGCAGGGGGCACCTCCTGGTGCTTGCAAAAGATGAACCTCTGGCGTTGGAGCCGGATGAGGTGTTGCCATTCCATGAAGCGAGTAGGGTCCTACTTGAGTTGAATATCCTGGCCAATGTCAAAGGTCTCAGGCCGTCTTCTTAGGCGAGTTCACTTAGACCTTCAGTTGGTCAGAGACATCTTGACTCTGGGTGATGGAGTGGCTTTCTGGTACTATGTCCAGCAACTCCTGTGATAGGTCTGCAGTGTGGTTGTTTGAGGTTCCTGTTTCTTCTTGGGTCAGGGGTGAAGAAAGTGTCATGGTCCCATCTTCCTGGAACACTCTGGTCGCTTTCAGCTTCTGCAGTAGGTCCACTCCCAATAGGTTGAGGGTGCAGGTCTTTGACACAACAAACTGGGACATGATGGAGTGTTCTGGCTGAGTCCACACGCTCAGGGGCTTCATAATCTGGAAATATCTGACTTGACCATCAATTCCCATGCAGGACGCAGAAGATTCTGATAGGTGAGGTTGCGGAGCTCCACAAGAAAAGATCTGACTACGCCATCCACTCTCAGGATATTGGTCCCACTGGTGGGGTTCCCTGTGGACTTGGCGTGCTCCTGTCCTATGGATGGGGTTCTTCACTGCTTTCTGTGTTTCTTCTTCTTCTGGGCGAAGTCGGTGTTCTGCACCGGTTCCGGAAATGACCAAACTCGCCACAGTTGTAACACTGGACATCCCTTCTGTCCCAGCGGGACTTAATCCTTTTTGCTACTGCGAGCAGGGTATCCATTGCTATTGACGTGTACTCAGGCCTGGCTACTACCAGTGGTTTCCTGATTGGTTCTCTCAGTCCATGCACAAAAGCCTGTGCCAACATCCGTCTGTGTGTCTGATCATGGTTAATGAGGCCCAAATCTTGAAACACTTGCATCACTCTGTCATGGAACTCCTCTACAGACTCTGTCTGGTCTTGGCTCGTGACATGTAGGCTGAGAGCTTGTCCTGTCAGTCTGCTTTTGGCCCATTCTCTGAGCTGCTCAATTAGCTTTGGTCCTGTCTCCCAGGCATACGCATCTAATTCTGCTGGAAGCTTGAAGTGTTCTCTCATAATTGGCCAGAATGCATCACCTGCTTTTATTTCCATTACGGCCCAGAGATCAATCCAGGCTGCTGCATACATTCGCTGGATCTGCTGCATTTTTTGGCAAAATGGCATGGGGTGTATCCCTGGGTCTGGCAGCATACTGATCACCTGGCTTGGGATGAAGGGCTCATAGGATGGTGCCTCTACCTGTCCCTGCCCTATTGGTGCTTGTGGGTTTTCTTCCCTAGTATTGGGCAGCATGTGTGACGTTGCATCTTCATCAGATGAGAAGTGACATGGTGTCCTTGGTGCATACACTGGCTGAGGCTGCGGTGGATCAGTGTCATAGTTCCATGCTGGCAGCTCTGCTCGGCACTGAGGTTCCTTATTTGTGTCTGCAGCTACACCTCCCCCCTGTGAAGCCCTGGCTGTGGGCTCTGCTAGCTGTTGTGTCTGGGGCTACCTGCAGCCTTTTGGGTAGGGAGATTTGCACTTTCTTCTCCTGATATAATGACTGGAAATGTTTGTACTGTGCTTGGGATAGACAGGGTGCTCGTGGCTGTAGGCACTGAATACAGGGACACCACATTGCTTTGATTGGGCGTTGACCCAGTTGATAACGAAGGAGAAAAAAGAGGAAGAGAGGGGAGGTGTGAGGGAGGAGTAGAGGAGGGGGGAGAGAAGAGAGATGGAGGGGGAGAGAAGAAAATGAAGGAGGAGAGCGTGAAAGAGGGGGGAGAGAGAGATGGAGGGGGAGAAGTAGAAGAAGAAAAAGAGGAAGGTTTGAGAGATGGAGAGGAAGAGATAGAAGAAGAGGAAGAGGAAGAAAATGGATGTGTCAGAGATGTGAGGGAGGGGAAAGAAGGAATGATAGGGAAAGAAGGAATGATAGGGAGAGAAGGATAGAGAGGAAAGGCAGTGAGGAAAGAGGAGAGAAGTCTGAAGAAAAAGGAGAATGGGACTGAGAGAAGAAAGAGGAGAGGGTGTCCCCCCTGCGATGCTTGAGAGGGGACCGTTGAAGCAAAAATGCCTTCTCCCTGTGGAGAGAGGCGGGGAGCGTTTTTCCCTGTACAAGGCTCCTTATTCAATGAGAGCAGCCTACACCTGTCCCGTGTCTCCACATGATGGACATGTGATGTGCGAGGCTCTAAATCCTGCTCTTGTGACATATCCGTGATCATTTTCTCACAGACGATTTCAATGCTTCTTTACACCTTTTCAATCTTATTCACATAAAAATCACTTCCTGGTCCGTTCAAATAACTTGCTGTACCTTCTACACGATGCAAGACCACCACTGCTCTTTTATAGCAGACGGCAATCTAAAAACAAACTTTCCTGTGCCTTTCAAAAAAAAACAAAAAGCATTTAATTCATTGTGCAGCGTAAAGTCTGCCCGTCCATTGGATTCTCATGTACTCTGACCTTCTATTCACATGCCTAGCCTTTCCTGCCCACATACTGTGTCTATTCCAAAAACCTATTCAACAAAGGTGATTAAAAATTCAAAAAAATGGTTGGAGAATAAAACTGTAAAATAAGTTGATTAGAAAAACCTCTCCAAAATTATTTAAAAATTTACTTAAAAGAAAAACTTGAGTTAGATTTAAAAAGAAAAAAAAAGAAAAGAAGAAAGAAAACCCTACACAGTTTAGTAAAAACTCTAGGAAAAAGATTGACCAAAATAAAGACTCCAAAAGTGAAAAGAAAAAACTGATCAAAAAAGGGGAGGGAAAAAAAACGTATTAATAGTAAAACTCTAAAAAACAACAAGGTTGACAAGAAGAAAAAAAAACCTTGTTACTAAAACAGCTAATTAAAAACAGAAAAGAGGTGGAAAAACTGATTGTAAAATGATAAAAACAAAAAGAAAAATACTTTTTAAGACTTTTGTCTGGTAGCTTAGGCTTTATCCTCCCGCCCTCAGGAATGTCCTCTTGCTGCTGCTGGCACTTCCCTCCTCCCTTACACCTCTGCTTGCTGTGTCTACAGACACTGAAGTCATGTATCTAAAAAGAGGTTATCCCTCAGAGCAGAAAAATGAATACAGTTTAGTCTGAATTCCTGAGAATTCTCACGCTACAGCCTGTAGCCAAAAACTAGCTCAAAAAGATCAAAACCAGGAAACAGATGTGACAACGTGATTAGCAGAGGGGGGGGGGTTTAGCCAGTGACCAAATTAGTGTCAGAGAGCTTTCTGACTGTAAATTTAAAACGACAGTACCTGATACAGACAGGGACACGTACAAATGAAACAGACACCCGGGAGTATCCGAATCCCTCTTTTTTAACCTGTGACACGTACAAGCTGCTCTGGTAACTGATAACTCACCAATTGCACTGAGCACACCAGTGCTCCAGGTCTAATACTCTGAAAACCGGTCGCCCTGGCCGGTACGCCGGTCACAGTAATCTGTAATAGCCTTAATCAAAATTCTCACCATCCACATCTGGTTTGACTGGGATGACCTCCCTCCGATGCATGGACGATTACTGTGAGAACTTATCCAATCAAAGCTCCTGCCCTTCACACCTGGATTGACTGGGATGACCTCCCTCTGATGTGTGAAGGATTACTGCAGAAACTTAACCAATTTAAAGCCCTCGCCCTTCACATCTGGATTGACTGGGATGACCTCCCTCCTATGTGTGAAAGATTACTGCGGGAACTTATCCAGCAATTTGGTCTTCTGCTACACAGCTCCCAGAAATCAGCAAGCAAAACAGTCACCGTTCCAACTTTCTCCCGGTTCACACAAAACATGAAACACATACACAGCAGGAGCAAACACCTTATATCCCAGGGTTTTGGATTAGGGTGTGGACTTTTTACACTACCTGGGAATGCGGTAGTGACCACACCTGACCGGCAAGAGGTATAAGACCTGGACTGGACACAAGTGACTTTCAGGTAAGATGACAAGATTTTCTTACCTTACTTATGGAGCTACGCAGTCTCCGTCCCGTGAGCCAAGGCCATGGCCAACACCTCTGTCTCTCCGGTCAGCAGGTCCCGTGCGTTTCGTCCACTGTCCCGCGTGCAGGAGCCAGCTGTTATGGAAATTTAATTAGTATAAATCTATCCTGCAGTGTTTGCTGCTGCTGTTCCCAATCTTAGACTAAATGTCTTTTTTGAGCGCTCAGACGAAATGATGACTGTCCACACGGAAGTGTCAGTATAACAGTTCGTCAAGACCAACAGTTTATTATTCATTCAAGGTTTTATACGTTTACAAAAAGGGGCTGGTTAGTCAATTAACATACAATTAAAAGCTGCTAGATTATTGGCTGTTTTAGTGTAAGTATGATAATTATGATAAAAGGGCTGAATTAGCAGATTTATTGTTCTTTGCCCCAGTTTTCCTACGTGACTAGTAAAGAAAATAATAGATATCTACCCAGACCTTCTGTCTTTGTTTCCCTTTTTCTGTGTCCTTGGTAAAAAGTCCCTATGAGCTATCTGTTGCAGCAGCCAGACTTATGTAGGCCAGGGGTCGTCTTAAGCAATTGATTATAGCTAGCATCAGCTTTTACATAGATATGCTGAGCACAGGATTTTTAGCAAGTGAGATCTATCTGACTGTAAATGCATATATATGAATATACATTGAATACGTGGAATACATATATATTTCCATGACAGTATTGACTATCGTCTCCTTAATAAGATCACTTTTAAATATCAGTATCCGTTACCGCTGATTTCCGATTTATTTTCCCGAGTGAAAGGTGCTAGTTGGTTTACCAAGCTTGACCTTAGGGGGGCATATAATCTTATTCGCATTAAGCACGAGGATGAATGGAAGACGGCGTTTAATACCCCTGAGGGGCATTTTGAGTACCTAGTGATGCCTTTTGGGCTCACTAATGCCCCTTCCGTCTTCCAATCTTTAATGAACGATATTTTCCGGGATTTTATGGAAAAGTTTCTGATCGTTTATTTGGACGATATTTTGATTTTTTTTCTAATGACTGGGATTCTCATGTGGAGCATGTTCGGATGGTGTTCCGTATTTTGAGAGAAAATGCTTTGTACGTCAAGGGATCAAAATGTCTCTTTGGCGTACAAAATGTTTCGTTTTTGGGATTCATTCTATCTCCGTCCTCTTTGAAATGGACCCATTCAAAGTTCAGGCCATTTCTGATTGGGTTCAGCCCACTTCATTGAAGGTCCTTCAGAGATTTTTAGGTTTTGCTAATTTTTACTGTAAATTTTTAAGTAATTTTTCTGGTATTGTGAAACCACTGACTGATTTGACCAAAAAGGGCTCTGATGTGGTAAATTGGTCTCCAGACGCAGTTTCAGCTTTTCAGGAGCTTAAGTGGAGATTCACTTCTGCTCTGGTTCTGCTGCAACCTTATGTTTCTCTCCATTTCAAGTGGAAATAGATGCTTCTGAGATTGGGGCAGGAGCCGTTTTGTCCCAAAGGGATCCTGTAACCTCTAAGATTAACCATTGCGCCTTTTTCTCCCTAAAGTTTTCCCCAGCAGAACGTAATTATGATGTGGGGAATCGGGAATTATTGGCTATGAAGTGGGCGTTCGAAGAGTGGAGACATTGGTCAGAGGGAGCCAAACATACTTGATCTATCTCGAATCAGCCAAGCGATTGAATCCTAGACAGGCCAGGTGGGCCTTGTTTTTCACGCATTTTAACTTTGTGGTCTGCTTTCTCCCGGGTATTAAAAATGTTAAGGCGGATGCCCTCTCTAGGAGCTTCCTTGCGGATTCTCTTGATGTGACTGAGCATACGGCCATTCTGAAGGAGGGTGGGGTTCTTTCCGCTATCTCACCCAATTTGAGACTGGCCCTGGAGCAATTTCAGAGGGATAAACCTGAACGTTGCCCTGCGGGGAAATTGTATGTCCCAGACCAATTGAGGAAGAAAGTTATGTCTGAAGTTCATTGCTCTGCGTTGGCTGGTCATCCTGGTATTTTTGGTACTAGAGATTTGGTGAGTTTGTCCTTTTGGTGGCCTACTTTATCTTGTGATGTCAGGAATTTTGTGCAGTCCTGTGGGACTTGTTCTCTGTCCAAACCCTGCTCTCGCTCTAGTGGATTGTTAATGCCACTGCCTGTGCCCAGGAGGCCATGGACCCATGTCTCTATGGATTTTATTTCCAACCTCCCTGTCTCTCAGAAAATGACTGTTATCTGGGTGATCTGTGATAGATTTTCCAAGATGATCCATCTTGTGCCACTGCCGAAGTTGCCATCCTCTTCCGAGTTGGTGCCCTTGTTTTTTCAGCAGGTGGTTCTGTTGCACGGCATTCCGGAGAACATTGTGTCTGACAGAGGAGTCCAATTTGTTTCCAGATTTTGGAGGACCTTTTGTTCTAAACTGGGAGTTCAGCTGTCTTTCTCCTCTGCGTTTCACCCTCAGACCAATGGGCAGACTGAGAGAACAAACCAGACCTTGGAAACTTATTTGAGATGTTTTGTGTCTGCGGATCAAGATGACTGGGTCTCTTTTTTGCCTTTGGCTGAATTTGCTCTCAATAATAGGGCTAGTTCTGCCACTTTGATGTCCCCTTTTTTCTGCAATTTTGGGTTTCATCCTCGATTTTCTTCGGGGCAGGTGGAGGCTTCTGTCTGTCCGGGTGTTGACTCTATGGTGGAGAGAATGCAGCAGAGATTTGGGATTAAGTAGTGGATAAGTTGTCTCTCTTTCAGGAGAGGGCCCAACGGTTTGCCAACCGGCATAGGACTGATGGTCCTCGGTTTAAAGTGGGTGACATGGTTTGGTTGCCCTCAAGAAATATCCCTATGATGGTTGCATCTCCAAAATTTAAGCCAAGGTTCATTGGACCATATAAGATCTTGGAAATTCTTAATCCCGTTTCCTTCCGTTTGGCTCTTCCAGGGACGTTTAAGATTCACAACGTCTTCCACAAATCTATATTGAAAAGGTTTGTTGAGCCAGTGGTTCCTATGGCTGCGCCCCTGAGCCTGTTTTGGTTGAGGACAATCTGGAGTATGAGGTGGAGACGATATTGGATTCTCGTCTGGCTAGACGGAGACTCTACTACTTGGTTAAATGGAAAGGTTATGGTCAGGAGGACAATTCTTGGGTGTTTGCTTCTGACATTCATGCGGAGAGATTGGTTCGTGCCTTTCACCGGCTCACCCTGATCGGCCTGGTGGCGCAGGTGAGGGTTTTGTGACCCCTCCTCAAGGGGGGGTACTGTTGTGAATGCTCTGGATTCTGAGTTGGGGCTCCTCTGGTGGCTGTTGATATTAATGAAGCTGCCTTGACGGACAGAGGCCCTTCAGCTTCGGACGATTGGCAATCTGGGAGTTATGACTGGGGAGATTTAAGGGAGTAACTTTCCCATGATCCTCGCCGGTGATTAGTTGTCTCTTCCTGGTCCAGTTTTGAAGTCAGCTTGCTGCGGTCTCCTGCAACTTTCAGATAAGCTATTTCTTGCTTGTTTCTGTGGTTTTGTTTTCTATTGTTTTTCTGCCTTCTGAGGTCAGCCGGGTCCCCTGCTGGGGCCTGCGCTGGTCTCTGTTTCTCAGTTATCTCAGTTCATTTGTTCAGTCCCTGTTATTTCAGTGGCTGCTGGGTAGCTACGTGTTCACACCAGAGTTCTGATATAGCTGGGAGAGAGTGTGTGGTCTCAGTATTTTTTTGGAATCAGAAGTGTTGGAATTTTTCCTAGGGTTTTGCTGGATTGCAGAAAGTATTCTTTTCTGTCCTGTCCTATCTAGACAGTTTTTGGCCCCAGCGTTTGCTTACTCTGTTTTCTGCCTGCATTTGTATTTCATCTTATCTCACTGCCAATATATGTGTGGGGGCTACCTATTCCTTTGGGGTGCTACTCCGGGGCTGTTAGCTTTCCCCTTTCTATCTTTAGGCTTAGCTAACTCTCCGGCTGTGTCGAGTCGCCTAGGTCATCGTAGGTACGTCCCACGGCTGCTCTAGTTGTGCGGTTAGTTTAGGGGTCTGCAATCCATTAGTTGCCAACCACTCTGGGTGACTGGCTGCCTTTGCTATTTTTGTTACTGTCCTCCTCGGCTACCATATCATAACAAGAACTGCAGGAGTGCGGAGCAGAGGCAGAAAATGGTTCAGCAGGAGCAGAGCAAGGCGGAACCGCAAGGTATGCGGAGAGGAGCTGCAGCAAGAAGTTCTGCAGCATCAGGAGCGAAGCAAAGCGGAACCGCATGGTATGCGGAGAGGAACTGCAGCAAGGGATTCAGTAGCAGCAGGAACGAAGCAAAGCGGAACCGCAAGGTATGCGGAGAGGAGCTGCAGCAAGAGGTTCTGCAGCAGGAGCGAAGCACAGCGGAACCGCAAGGTATGCGGAGAAGAGCTGCAGCAAGAGGTTCTGCAGCAGAAGACAAGACAGAGGGAGTAAACACAAGGGTACGCAGAGCAGGGAAGGAAAGGCCACAGACTGGGATAGAACAGACACAGGTAGAGGACAGAGTACAGGCAGGGAAAGGAACAAGACAAGGCACAGGAACAAAGACACAGAGACCAGGATATTCTGCCTCCTGGAGGGCAGACAGACAGGTACAAGGTAAAGCTATGAATCAAGCCTCCAGAGAAGGCGAAGCACAGAACAGGACCTGGCAACTCAGCAGCAAGACGCTAACTGAGTAAAGGCGTTGCTCAGGCAAGTTCCACTGGGTGGAGCTGCCCTAAATACTTTAATAAATGGTCAGGGACAAATTGGACAAATTAAACAGGTGCACTCTGATCCATAAGAACCAGAGAGAGTTCTGGCGCCGCCCCCTATGCACAAAGCCAGGAAGCATGCAGAGAGCAGGCAGAAAACAGGAGGCACAGAACATGGAACCGGCAGCAGACAGAATTCACAGCATGACCTGGAGCAGTGAGAAAGTTGGTGTGTGAGGGATAGGAGGCCATGCAGTGATGCCAGAAGAGTTGTTACATATCCAGAAGGCAGTCATTGACACACACCACAAGGAGGGTAAGCCACAAAAGGTCATTGCTAAAGAAGCTGTCTGTTCACAGAGTGCTGTATCCAAGCATATTAATGGAAAGGTGAGTGGAAGGAACAAAATGTGTTAGTAGAAAAAGGTGCACAAGCAACCGGGACAACTGCAGCCTTGAAAGGATTGTTAAGAAAAGGCCATTCAAAAATTTGGGGGAGATTCACAAGGAGATGTATCTAGGATATGGGTTACAAGTGTCGCATTCCTTGTGTCAAGCCACTCATGACCAATAGACAACACCTGAAATGTCTTACATGGGCCAAGGAGAAAAAGAACTGGACTGTTGCTCAGCGGTCCAAGATGTTGTTTTCAGATTAACCCCTCTCTGACATTAGACGTACTATCCCGTCCATAAAACCCGTGCCATTCTGACCATGGACGGGATAGTACGTCATAGGCGATTAGCTGCGCTCCCGAAGGGAGCGCAGCTAATCGCCGCCGGGTGTCAGCTGATTATCACAGCTGACACCCGTGACTGAGTGTCAGGAGCGGTCACGGACCGCTCCCGGCACATTAACCCCTTGCACACCGCGATCAAACATGATCGCGGTGTACTGGGGGCACAGGGGAGGATCGCGCAGGCAGGGGGCTCCCTGCGCGCCCCCCTGAGACCCTCAGACCAGCGCGATGTGATCGCGCTGCTCTGAGGGCTTCCTCCCTCCCAGGACCCGGATCCAAGATGGCGCTGGGGTCCTGGAGGGAGGCGGCTTCCTCAGTGCCTGCCGAGAGCAGGCATGAGGAAGCGTCCTGCACTGCCTGTCACATCGCTGGTGTGACAGAGTGCTGTGCACACTGTCACACCAGCGATCTGATGAAATACAGTGATGTCCCACCCTGGGACAAAGTAAAAAAGTAAAAAAAAGTAAAAATAAACATGTGTAAAAAAAAATCCAAAAAAAAAAAAAAAAAAAAAAAAATATTCCCCAATAAATTCATTACTTATTGTAAATAAAAAAAATAAAACAATAAAAGTACACATATATGGTATCGCCGCGTCCGTAACGACCCCCCCTATAAAACTGTCCCACTAGTTAACCCCTTTAGTGAACCCCTTAAAAAATAAAAAATAAAAACGAAGCAAAAAATCAGTGCTTTATCATCATACCGCTGACAAAAAGTGGAATAACACGCGATCAAAAAGACGGATATAAATAAACATGGTACCGCTGAAAATGTCATCTTGTCCCGCAAAAAACGAGCCGTCACACAGCATCATCAGCAAAAAAATAAAAAAGTTATAGCTCGCAGAATAAAGCGATGCAAAAATAATTATTTTTTATATAAAATTGTTTTTATTCTATAAAAGCGCCAAAACATAAAAAAATTATATAAATGAGGTATCGCCATAATCGTACTGACCCGAAAAATAAAACTGCTTTATCGATTTTACCACACGCGGAACAATAAAAACGCCTCACCCAAAAGAAATTCATGAATTGCTGATTTTTGTTCATTCTAACCTCCCAAAAATCGAAATAAAAAGCGATCAAAAAATGTCACGTGCTCAAAAATGGTACCAATACAAACGTCACCTCGTCCCGCAAAAATTAAGACCTCACATGACATTGTGGGCCAAAATATGCAAAAATTATAGCTCTCAAAATGTGGCGATGCAAAAAACTACTTTTTGCAATAAAAAGCGTCTTTTAGCGTGACAGCTGCCAATCATGAAAACCCGCTATAAATAGTAAATCAAACCCCTTTATCACCCCCTTAGTTAGGGAAAAATAATAAAATAAAAAAAATGTATTTATTTCCATTTTCCCATTAGGGTTAGGGTTAGGGTTTCGGCTAAAGTTAGGGTTAGGGTTGGCGCTAAAGTTAGGATTAGGGTTAGAGTTAGGATTAGGGTTAGGGTTGGGATTAGGGTTGGGACTAGGGTTAGGGGTGTGTTGGGGTTAGGGTTGGAGTTAGAATTGGGGGGTTTCCGCTGTTTAGGCACATCAGGGGCTCTCCAAATGTGACATGGCGTCTGATCTCCATTCCAGCCAATTCTGCGTTGAAAAAGTCAAACGGTGTTTCCTTCACTTCTGAGCTCTGCCATGCGTCCAAACAGTAGTTTATCCCCACATATGGGGTATCAGCGTACTCTGGACCCCAAGAGTTATTGTGAAATTTGTCCTATTTCTTCTGTTACCCTTGGGAAAATAAAAAACTGGGGGCGAAAATATTATTTTTGTAAAAAAAATAAGATTTTTTTGTTTTTACGGCTGTACATTATAAACTTCTGTGAAGCACTTGGGGCTTCAAAGTGCTCACCACACATCTAGATAAGTTCCTTGTGGGGTCTATTTTCCAAAATGGGGTCACTTGTTGGGGGTTTCCACTGTTTAGGCGCATCAGGGGCTCTCCAAATGCGACATGACGCCCCCAGACCATTCCATCAAAGTCTGCAATCCAAAACGTCACTACTTCCCTTTCCGAGCCCTGACATGCGCCCATACAGTAGTTTTCTCCCACATATTGGGTATCAGCGTACTCAGGACAAATTGGACAACAACTTTTGGGGTCCAATTTCTCCTGTTACCCTTGTGAAAATAAAATATTGGGGGCGAAAAAATCATTTTTGTAAAAAAAAAAAGGATTTTTTATTTTTACGGCTGTGCGTTATAAACTTCTGTGAAGCACTTCGGGGTTCAAAGTGCTCACCACACATCTAGATAAGTTCCTTGTGGGGTCTATTTTCCAAAATGGGGTCACTTGTGGGGGGTTTCCACTGTTTAGGCGTATCAGGGGCTCTCCAAATGCGACATGACGCCCCCAGACCATTCCATCAAAGTCTGCAATCCAAAACGTCACTACTTCCCTTCCGAGCCCTGACGTGCACCCATACAGTAGTTTTCTCCTACATATTGGGTATCAGCGTACTCAGGACAAATTGGACAACAACTTTTGGGTTCCAATTTCTTCTGTTACCCTTGTGAAAATAAAATATTGGGGGCGAAAAAAATCATTTTTGTAAAAAAAAAAAAAGGATTTTTTATTTTAAGGCTGTACGTTATAAACTTTAGTGAAACACCTGGGGGTTCAAAGTTCTCACCACACATCTAGATAAGTTCCTTGAGGGGTCTAGTTTCCAAAATGGTGTCATTTGTGGGGGGTTTCCACTGTTTAGGCAGATCAGGAGCTCTCCAAACACGACATGGCGTCCAGCCAATTCTGCGTTGAAAAAGTGAGATGGCGCTCCTTCCCTTCCAAACTCTGCCATGCACCCAAACAGTGGTATACCCCCACATATGGGGTATCAGTGTACTCAGGACAAATTGCACAATAACTTTTGGAGTCTTGTTACCCTTGGAAAAATAAAAATTGGGGTGAAAAGATCATTTTTGTGGAAAAAATATGATTTTTAAATTTTACGGCTCTACGTTATAAACTTGTGTGAAGCACTTGAGGGTTCAAATTGCTCACCAAAGATCTAGATAAGTTCCTTAGGGGGTCTAGTTTCCCAAATGGGGTCATTTTGTGGGGGGTTTCCACTGTTTAGGCACATCAGGGGCTCTCCAAATGCAACATGGCATCCAATCTCAATTCCAGCCAATTTTGGTTGGAAAAAGTCAAATGGTGCTCCTTCCATTCCGAGCTCTGCCGTGCGCCCAAACAGTGGTTCCCCCCCACATATGGGGCATCAGCGTACTCAGGACAAATTGGACAACAACTTATGTGGTCCAATTTCTCCTGATACCCTTGGGAAAATAAAAAATTAGTGACTAAAAGATAATTTTTGTGGGAAAAAAATAGGATTTTTATTTTCATGCCCGGGCATTATAAACTTGTGTGAAGCACTTGGGGGTTCAAAGTGCTCACCAAAGATCTAGATAAGTTCCTTAGGGGGTCTAGTTTCCAAAATGGGGTCACTTGTGGGGGATTTCCACTGTTTAGGCTCATCTGGGGCACTGCAAACGGAACATGACCCCCATCAACGTCTGCATTCCAAAACGTTACTACTTCCTTTCCAAGCCCTGCCGTGCGCCCAAACAGTTTTCCACCCCCACATATGGGGTATCAGCGTACTCAGGACAAATTGGACAACAACTTTTGGGGTCCAATTTCCTTGGGAAAATTCAAAAATTTAGGACTAAAAAATCATTTTTGTGGAATTTTTTTTTTTTTTTTTTTCACACCCAGGCATTATAAACTTTTGTGAAACACTTGGGGGTTCAAAGTGCTCACAACAGATCTAGATAAGTACCTTAGGGGGTCTAGTTTCCAAAATGGTGTCACTTGTGGGGGGTTTCCACTGTTTAGGCGCATCAGAGGTTCTCCAAGCGCGACATGGCGTCCAATCTCAACTCCAGCCAATTTTAGTTTGAAAAAGTCAAACGGCGCTCCTTCCCTTACGAGCTCTGCCGTGTGCCCAAACAGTGGTTTTCCCCCACATATGGGGTATTGGCGTACTCAGGAGAAATTGCATAACAACCTTATCTGTCCATTTTCTCCTTTTACCCTTGTGAAAATAAAAAAAAGTTTGTAAAAGATCATTTTTGTGGCTAAAAAGTTAAATATTCATTTTTTCCTTCCACGTTGCTTTAGTTCCTGTGAAGCACCTGAAGGGTTAATAAACTTCTTGAATGTGGTTTTGAGTACCTTGAGGGGTGCAGTTTTTAGAATGGTGTCACTTTTGGGTATTTTCTGTCATGTAGACCCTCAAAGTGACTTCAAATGTGAGGTGGTCCCTAAAAAAAATGGCTTTGTAAATTTTGTTGTAAAAATGAGAAATCGCTGGTCAACTTTTAACCCTTATAACTTCCTAACAAAAAAAATTTTGATTCCAAAATTGTGCTGATGTAAAGTAGACATGTGGGAAATGTTATTTCTTAACTATTTTGTGTTACATATTTCTCTGTTTTAAGGGAATAAAAATTCAAAGTTTGAAAATTGCTAAATTTTCAAAATTTTCGCCATATTTGCGTATTTTTCAAAAATAAACGCAAGTTATATGGAAGAAATTTTACCACTAACATGAAGTACAATATGTCACGAGAAAACAATCTCAGAATCGCGAAGATCCGTTGAAGCGTTCCGGAGTTATAACCTCATAAAGAGACAGTGGTCAGAATTGTAAAAATTGTCCCGGTCATTAACGTGCAAACCACCCTTGGGGGTGAAGGGGTTAAAGTAAATTTTGCATTTCATTTGGAAATCATGGTCCCAGAGAGTGGAGAGGCACATAATCCAAGCTGTTTGAGGTCTAGTGTGAAGTTTCCACAATCACTGATGATTTGGGGAGCCATGTTATCTGCTGATGTAGGTCCACTGTGTTTTATCAAGACCAAAGTCAGTGCAACCATCCACCAGGAAATTTTAGAGCACTTCATACTTCCCTTTGCAGACAAGCTTTTTGGAGATGGAAATTTTATTCTCCAGCAAGTAATTTGCACCTGTCCATACTGCCAAAAGTACCAATACCTGGTTTAAAAACAACAGTATCACTGTGCTTGATTGGCCAGCAAACTCTATTTGGTATAGTCAAGAGGAAGATGAGAGACACCAGACCCAACAATGCAGACAAGCTGAAGGCTGCTATCAAAGTAATCTTTGCTTCCATAACACCTCAGCAGTGCCACAGGCTGATCGCCTCCATGCCACGCCGCATTGATGCAGTAATTGATGCAAAAGAAGCCCTGACCAAGTATTGAGTGTGTGAGACAGTGAGAGTATGTGTGTTGAATGGGGTGTACATTTCACCTAGATACTTTGCTGACTGGTATAAGGGAAATGTATGGCTTTGTAAACCTAGTGGTAGAGAAAGGTCACTACACCTTACATTCAGTACACACTTGCAGCTCAGGCCTGAAACCACTCAGCTGTTAATTAGGAGACCAGAAGTAGGTGTCTGCGAACACAGACAGAGAGCTCGCTTAGTCTGGACAAGGAGTCCAGGCACAAGAAGGAGTCTCCAGGAGTATGAGCTGTCTCAGTCTGGGTGCTCGATGTACCCCGGACACAGGAGTAGTCTCTGTGAGAATCCATGCGGATAGCTGCTGAATAGGAGGGGAGCTCTCTCAAGTCTGGACGTTGGATATGCCTTCAGACACAAGGAGGAGACTCTGTGAAACTCCATGGTGGTAACTACTGAACATATGTGTTGTTTTGGGGACAGGCTGTTAGAGTCTGGACCCGGATAGAGAGGGAAATCTATCTAAGTGTAGTAAGTGGCTGGACAAGCCCAGGGCTTATGTTTATGATTTGGTTTTGCTTATGTTCTGTTTGCTGTGGACTTTAATAAAACTGGTTGTGGCCAGTTTTTACCAGAACTGCTGTCTGTGAATGAACTGTTTCCGTGCCACTCCGTCTACCTGGACGGCGATCCCAGAGCTATATCCCCTGAAAAGCTTACAATTGGTGCTAGAATGTGCGTGCAGCACAGTGGCTAGAGACAGCAATAAAGGTGAAGTCTGTTGAAGCAGCAGCAGAGAAAAAAAAAAAAAGTGTGTCAGAGAAAAAAAAAAAAAAGAGAAACGTCTGTTGGAGCAGTCTTAAAGAGACAGTAGCCCTAATAGACTTTGCAAAGAAAAAAAAAAAAAAAAAGTGTTTGCACAGCAAAGCTGAACTTTCTGTGGAAAAGACTGTGGAGTGTGTGTGTCTTGAGTGAAGACTGCCGTTGTTAAGACAGAGAAGTCTGACAGCATGGATGACAGCATGGAGGCGCTGTTTGAACAAATGGCGCAAGTTAATGTGCAACATAAGACTGCCGTTGTTGAGACAGATAAGTCCGGCAGTATGGAGGAGCTCGTTGAGTACCTGGTCCAGGCCCAGCGGAGCATGCAGCAGAGCATGGAGCGGCAGCGCCTGCAGCACCAGCAGCGCATGCAGCAGGCCCAGCAGCAATTCCTGCAGCAGCAGGAGAATAACCGGTTGTTTTTTGAGCAGGTTGCAGCACTACAAAAGACTTGCAGCGCATCGTCCCAAAGTAATGTTGCAAAGTCACCTGCATTGTCTGCTGTAAAGAAGGCTGTAAGACGGTCCCTGAAAAAGATGACACCTCGTGACGATGTGGAGGTATATCTCACTAGGTTTGAGGGACTGGCAGAGAAGGAGAATATGCCCCTATCTGAATGGGCCATGATGGTCGCACCCTATCTGATTGGAGAACCCCAAAGGGCCTATGCTGACCTGAGCGAGCAGGACAGCCAAGACTATGCCAAGCTGAAAGCGGAGATTCTTACCCGGCTGGGTGTTACGGTGACAGCCCGTGCCAGGGGAGTTCATGACTGGAGATGCAGTTGGGAGTCTGCAGTCAGCAAACCTGATTATGGCGTTGAAAAGGTGATAGTGGACCGCTACACCCAAGCACCTCCTCCTGAGGTACATCCAGAGGTCGGACAAGGAGACCACCAGGACGCCAATCGTCTGGTCAGCCTGATGGAGAGGGCCTTCGCCACCAAAGACTGCCTCCATGACCAGCCGTCTGAGAGGTCGTCACTTCAGAGTTCCTGGACGCCGAACTCTCCCGGTAAGAGCGTTCCAGCTGTTGGGGTCGTGTGGGTGGGAGAGTGTGATGGACAGTGTTGGAGATGTCGTGAAATTGCAGCCAACTGTCCAATAGAGGGGGAGCCTATGTGTTGTGATGTTGGCGGATCCCTCTCTCCCTGCGCAGAGCCTGTATGTGTGTCCACCTCAGCCGAAGAGACTGGACCACAGGGGTCCCCGGTGGTTGTAAATGACTGCCCAGCACAGGCCCTCTTGGGCTCAGAGAGTCCAGTGACTTCCGTATGGGACAGCCTGATTGATAGGGACTTTATCCCTGATAAACACCTGAGTGTGGTGTGCGTCCATGGAGACACCAAAGTCTACCCAGAGACTGTCGTGGACTTGATCCCCAAACGCGGGGAGATTTCATGTGAAGTGGGGGTAGTGAAGAACCTGGTGCCCCCCGTCATATTGGGTAATGACTTTCCCCGGTCTAAGGATCTCTGGGGGAAAATGTTTCTGATGGACAGTGTGATGAAGCTCCTATTGAGGGTGCGCAGTCCCGAGGGGCGGAACACAATGCTAGTGGGCCGTTAAACTTATGTGATAATGATGATGATGATGATGATGATAATGATAATGATGATGATGATCATGATAATGATGATAACCATGATAATGATGCTGATGCTGATAATGATAATGATGATGATCATGATAGTGATGATGATACTGATCATAATCATGATAATGATATTGATAATAATGATGACTGTGATAGTGATGAAATTCCTTTGCAGGTGATGTTGGGAGACGAGGATGGTGGTTCTCGGGAACCGAGTGTCCCTGACTTACTGTGTCCTGTGACAATTTTGAGAGTGAGCAGTGGCGAGACCCCTCTCTTAAAACGGCCCAGGAAAATATAAATGTTCTAAATGAGGTTTCCCAAGAGCCTGGCTCTGAGGAGAGGTTTCCTCATGTTGCCATAAACACTCACCTGTTGTATAGGGACACTGAAGTCCAGGGAGAGGTCGTGAGCCAGCTCCTAGTACCTGAGCTATATGGAAGTATAGTGCTGGGGTTGTCACATAGTCACATACTTGAGGGACCACCTGAGGTAAACCAGGGACCAGATGGTGAAGTTAATGTTGTGGATGACATGTTAACTAAGGTTCCAGATCAAGATGTGAATGAGAATGAATTGTATAACCCTGACAGTGAGCAGGATGTGAATGAAAATGAAGTGTATAACCCTGAAAGTGAGCAGGATGTGAATGAGAATGAATTGTATAACCCTGACAGTGAGCAGGATGTGAATGAAAATGAAGTGTATAACCCTGAAAGTGAGCCAGATGTGGCTGAGAAAAAGGGGTCAGACAGGGATAGTGGTAGTGATAGTGAATCATCTGATGACAATCAAGCAACCAGTGCAAATGAGGAAGGCATGGTAGCAGAGGAGGTTGAGAGTCCTGAGAGGAAGGCTGATGCTGACCTTGCAGTCGGACAGAAGATGGCATCTGAAGATGTTTTACAGTTGGCCGGTTCCCTGGCGAAGACTAAGGTGAAAGGAGGAGAGCTGAGCTTTAAAGGCAGGACTCTGAAACTGAACACAGCTCAAGTAGATGCTGTTGGAAATGTGAAGTTACCAAGGTATGGTGTGGATCTGTATCGTGCCAAGGACTCTGAGGGAGATGCTGCAGAGGTGGAAAAAGCCATAGAAGTGGTAGTCACCAAGCCAGATGCCTCATCAGAAGCTGAGGTCTCAAGTGAAGCTGTGAGGAACAAGACTGAAGATATGGGGACTGACTCTGTCCAGGAATCTGTTTCTGTCGAAGACAGCGGCGTGGACGGGTTGCGGTTCGGATCAGTAGCTGCAACTCGTGAAGCTCAGGCTGGAAGTTCGGCGCCCGGAGCCCCAGCGGTGTTCCCGAGTGACACCAAGGATCTGGATAAGTCACAAGATGAGATTTTGAGACATCAGGCTGGCGTTGGTGAGCTCAAGCGCACTTTCATGGAGTCTACATCGGAGCCACGTCCCAACAAATGGGAAAAGCGATGTGTCACTCCGTTGCCGCTGCAGACACACGGGAGCTCAGATGGGATGCAGAACGTGGTGGAAGAGAAGAATCCGGCGGGTTCTGAGTATACAGATGCAGCTATCAAGGAGAACTTGAAAGCCGGAATAAATGGAAATATTGGAGACCATAATGATGTGACTGAAGAGGTAGAATGTAAGACTGACGGTAGGGCTTCTGAGCATGTTCTACCAGAAGAGCCTGAAGAAGGGGCCGAAGACATAAAAGACGTCCAACAGGTACCAGATGAATTGATGACTTCTCAGAAAAAACTCCAAACTGTGATGAAGGAGTGTGATGAAAGCCATGAGCATCTTCGTGAGAAGGTCAATGAAGTAAAAGGAAGGATACAGGGAATCTCTTCGTTGCAAGAGCAAATGCTGCTCAATAAGTCTAAGGCTCTATATAAGAATGCTGTTGTTATGGTAGAACATTACAATTCAGCTGGAGACTTAGCGGATGAATTATGTGTACTGAAAAAGAAAAACGATCAGCTCCTTCTACAGTCCCAATCATTTGAACAGTGTAGCTTAAAATGGTCAGAGACCATGGCAGAGGAGCTTAAGGTCTGTGAAATAGACTTTATGAGTCAACTGATATTCAAGAAAATAGATGTGCTAAAGAGGGTTCAAGGGGAACTAGAGAAAAGTGAAAAACCCCCTATACCTTCTGTGATAGTTGGTGACACATGGTCAGTGCACCAGGGACAGGAGGTACGTGAGTTTCTGAGGAAGAGTCAGCAGAAGTGTTCTAATGTGCCGGGTCATACTTCTCTGGCCAGGCACTATATCGAAACTGAGCCCGGTCCTAAGGTCAAGATGAAACCGTGCAAGATACCCGAGGCCCGCAGAGAGCATAGGCCTGGGAGGGTACAGGGTAGTGCGGATGCTTCAGATGAAGAGAAAGCTGATGTTGGCTAGGGCTCAGGTGAAGATACAGATGACAGTAGTGAAGATGAAGCTGATGAGGGCCATGACTGGTCCAGAGTTCACTGTCTCTTTTGGATGTTGTTGGGGCCAGCCCTCCGGTCTGGAGAAGAGGGGGGGGATATGTGAGACAGTGAGAGTATGTGTGTTGAATGGGGTGTACATTTCACCTAGATACTTTGCTGACTGGTATAAGGGAAATGTATGGCTTTGTAAACCTAGTGGTAGAGAAAGGTCACTACACCTTACATTCAGTACACACTTGCAGCTCAGGCCTGAAACCACTCAGCTGTTAATTAGGAGACCAGAAGTAGGTGTCTGCGAACACAGACAGAGAGCTCGCTTAGTCTGGACAAGGAGTCCAGGCACAAGAAGGAGTCTCCAGGAGTATGAGCTGTCTCAGTCTGGGTGCTCGATGTACCCGGACACAGGAGTAGTCTCTGTGAGAATCCATGCGGATAGCTGCTGAATAGGAGGGGAGCTCTCTCAAGTCTGGACGTTGGATATGCCTTCAGACACAAGGAGGAGACTCTGTGAAACTCCATGCTGGTAACTACTGAACATATGTGTTGTTTTGGGGACAGGCTGTTCGAGTCTGGACCCGGATAGAGAGGGAAATCTATCTAAGTGTAGTAAGTGGCTGGACAAGCCCAGGGCTTATGTTTATGATTTGGTTTTGCTTATGTTCTGTTTGCTGTGGACTTTAATAAAACTGGTTGCGGCCAGTTTTTACCAGAACTGCTGTCTGTGAATGAACTGTTTCCGTGCCACTCCGTCTACCTGGACGGCGATCCCAGAGCTATATCCCCTGAAAAGCTTACAAGTGCATTTACTGAACATACATTTCAGTAGGCCAACAATTCATATTTTAAAATCATTTTTCAAGCTGGTGTTATAAAATATTCTAATTTACTGAGATAATGACTTTTGGGGTTTTATTTGCTTTAAGCCATAATCAGCAACATTAAAGAGACTCTGTCACCCCATTTTTCGACTATAAGTTGTGGTCACCGCCATCAGGGGTTTATCTACAGCATTCTATAATGCTGTAGATAATCCCCCGATGTAACCTGAAAAATAAGAAAAACGAGTTAGCTTATACTCACCCAGGGGCAGTCCCGGGTCCGGTCTGGTCCGAAGGGTGTCGCGGTCCGGCGCCTCCCGATTTCTAGCAAAGATGTCCTCTTCTTTGCTTCCCGTTGCGGCTCTAGCACAGGCGCACTGATCTGCCCTGTTGAGGGCAGAGCAGAGTACTGCAGTGAGCAGGTGCCGAACCTTTCTGACCTTTCCCGGCGCTTGCGCACTGCAGTACTCTGCTCTGCCCTCAACAGGGCAGAGCAGTGCGCCTGCACCGGAGCCGCGGCGGGAAGAAAAGAAGAGGACGTCTTCACTAGCAGATGGGAGGCACCGGACCGAACCGCGACACCCATCGGACCAGAGCGGACCACGTACCGCCCGTGGGTGAGTATAATCTAACTCGTTTTTTCTCTCTTTAAGGTTACATCGGGGGCTTATCTACAGCATTACAGAATACTTTAGATAAGCCCCTGATGGCGGTGGCCGCAGCTTAAAGTCGAAAAATGGGGTGACAGGTTCTCTTTAACAGAAATAAACACTTGAAATAGATCACTCTGTTTGTAATGACTCTATAGTATTTGAGTTTCACTTTTTGTATTGAAGAACTGAAATAAATTAACTTTTTAGTGATATCCTAATTTAGTGAAAATCACTGTTTTTAGTGTGTTTCTGCAGTAGTAAAGTAATAAATACTTTATTTATACATTTTTCTCAAAGTTAGGTAACTCGGCAAACAGAAAGTTTCCAAAACGAAGTAGTTTTTCTTTAAAAAAAAATGCCACATTGAAAAGTAACAAAAAATAGCTGAAAAAACTCAAAAAAACTTAAGTAAAATAAACCTCACTAAATAAAATGCACTAGAAAAACAACCACCTTATATGAGATAAAAGGTGCAGAAATGGAAAGCATCTAAAATGCACCAAATTTTTATTGTGAAAATGTAGACTTATTATATGGGCACCAAACAGTATAATGCAATGGCAGGTATGGCATGCAAGTTACCAACAGAAGGTACTGCACAGGATGTGATCTAAGGTAAGCATAACCCGGACCTTCTCTGATATTTTTGCTCTGCTACATATCTGTTATTCACTGCCAGCTAATTATGCCCGCTCGTCATTTCTTGTTTTCATCCTGTAGTTCGCTGCAGAATACGTCCCAGTCGGCAGCAATAGAACACTAAGTGTAATATCCACATATCATTGTTATCTTACGCTCCCAGGTAGTAGATTGTTCTGGAATTTTTCTCTTGCTAAGCAATCTTTCACATTTTATTGCCTTTATATGTGAAGTGAGGTAGGAAGCAGTAAAAGTATCTAATTTCAGCTTACAAGAAAATAACTCTACATAATGTTTTACAATATTTTGTATTGTAGCAGAATAAATTTTAACAGATCTCAAACAGGGTTGACTGTGTTGTTTTTGCACACAGAGCCTCCACGCCATGAGGAAAATAGCAGCTGGTTATCTGCACACTCAAAACATTTACATATTTCAGCTTTATGAAATTTTCTCTGTTGCTGAGCTCTGCAGAATCTGGGATTAGCTTCAAATTGAGTTGTATATAAAACAATATGAGAGAAAGTGAAAACAAAACGTTTATGAAATTATAAGTATAGTTGTGCTCAAAAGTTTACATACACTGGCAGAATTTTTGCTTTCTTGGCCTTTTTTCAGAGAATATGAATGATAAAACCAGAACCTTTTTTCCACTTATGGCATTGGTTAGTGGTTGGGAGTAGCCATTTATTGTCAAACTACTGTGTTTTCTCTTTTAAATCATAATGACAACCCAAAACATCCAAACGAGCCTGTTCAAAAGTTCTCATACCCTGGTGATTTTGGCCTGATAACATGCACAGAAGTTGACACAAATGGTTTTAAATGGCTACTAAAGGTAACAAGCATAACCTACTCTGAGCCATTATGAAAGTGTCTCTTGGAGAAGAGGCCTTTTCTCCCAACTAACTAGACCTCTATAAAGTTATTTATATATGCGCATATGTATTGAGATGTAAGATGGTACCAGTATGTCCTTAGACTGAAGTAGAAGGGACCTTCTTGTGCTGAGTCCTGAATAATCAGAAACGCTGACTTAAAACTTTTAGAGAATGCCGATCTCTCCTACATTGGGCTTCTCTAAGTCCTCCTAATCCGTGAAGACTTCCATCCATATACAGAATGAATGGACAATCATTGCTCATTGTTACGAGGGTCCCCAGGCAATGGGACGATTCTTTGGGCCTTTTGCGGTCACCTTCAGTAACTTGTGAAGAGGCTCAGCTATCTTAGTGAAGTTTAAGATGAAACATCGATAATATCCTGTTAGTCCCAGGAAAGCTCGCAGCTCTTGAAGAGTCCGTGGCGGAGTCCAGTTCCTTACAGCTTATCTTTTTCTTCAAGCTGGGCTGACTCTACCCGAAGACACCAGGTGCCCTAGCTCTCCCAAACAGTGCTTCATTAACCGCTGAAACGTCCCAGGTGAATTGGTGTGTCTGAAAGGCATTCTATTGGACTCATACAGGCCTATTGATAAAAATCAAATCTGCCTTGGGCTTGTCTCTTTCAGCCACCGGAACCTGCCAGTAGCCACTTGCCAGAGGATGGAGAAATACTTGGCCTGTCAAGCGCCATCAGAGACTCTTCCACTCTAGGCAAAGAGTAAACGTCTCGTACGGTGATACTATTCAACTTGCGATAGTTGACACAGAATCTCAACCTTCTGTCCTTCTTTCGGACGAGCACTATCATTGTGGCCCATGGACCCTGACTCTTCCGCACTACTACACTACTCAGCCTTTGTGATACTATAGCTGTTACTTCCTGGTACAGGTTACGAGGAATTTGTTGATATCGCTCACAGATTGGAGGCATGTCTCCCGTCAGAATCTCGTGTTCAATGCGTGCTGTACATCCCAAATCATCTTCATTTCTGGAGAAAGCAGCTTGAAACTCCCATAACAAGTCTTCCATTAGCTGAATTTGTTCGGAGGAGAACTGACTGGTCTCCAGTTGTATTATTTCGAGGATCTTCTGGCCATTCCACTCTAGAGTCAGCTCTGTCCTCAGAGCTTCAGACGCAGTCACAGTCCACGGTTCCTGTTCTTCAGCAATCAGGGCCAGTTGGATTTCGGGGACTGTCTCTCCTCCATACACATACAAATAAGCAACTTTTTTGCCTGTATGAAGTACGATAGTATAATCATGTACATTGCCACACTGGACAGCCAATTGTCCATCCACCTCTGTCGCCATAGTGCTTGAGATCATCAGGCCTTGTCCCTTTCTTTTGGTTTCTGGGGCTCAATAATCACTTCTATTCCATAGAGTCTTTCCTGGCTACTCGCATCCATCTGAACGATCTGCTACTGACAAGGCAAGATAATATTTTGACACCCTGGCGGGATGGTCGCAATCCCCACCACTTCAACTTCGTGAACACAGTAGCGAATCCTACATACCCGGCTCAGTCTCTGGAACGCCTTCTGTGTATGCCGATGTTTGGTGACTCTGCCAGTATCACGGGCCATTTTTGTGGAACATCAACACATCCAGATCACGCAGGATATTAATTCCTAATACAATCGAGGTTCCTGACCGTGAATCCCCATCCACCAGCACAATCCCTTATTGACCCACATCCAGGTCTAAAATCTTCAGGTGCATCCACACTATCCCATGGACTGGACTCTATGTCTGGTTAATGCCATCAGCTTAATCAGTTTTCCTCACTTGGCTTCGATAAAGTGACCGAAATGGGTTTCGAAGTACTCCAGTGGCGATGTAGAGACTTCGGCTCCTGTGTCCACTAGGCCACACACGGTCTTGGCTTTAATCAGTATGTCCATAACTGAACATAGGGACACCAGGTTCTGAGGGTATTTCAAGCCTTGCCTACATGGGTCATTCCCTCCAGTGTGCCCTACCACTGGAGGTAATCCAGATTTAAATGTTCTGGTTCACACTCTACCATCCGTTGTCTGAGTTGGGGGCAGTTCCAGGAGACATACCTTCTTTCTCGGCATCTCCAGCATATTGAGCCCTGGGGTAGACAGTGCGCAAGTGTTCTCGGGCTTGGTCCTGGTTTGGACGACATTGTCCTTGAGGTTGGGTCAGGTCGCACTGGGGCCATACGGTCCCTGGTTTGTTTTGGTGACCTATATGAAGTAATTTTTGTCAGATGTCTCAGTTCTTCCAACCGCATCTGTCGGGGCAACGGGTCATACATCGAATGGACTGGCTTTTCCCACCCCACTTAATGGGGCAACAGAGCTTGAGACCTTCTTAGTTGATCCACTTGCTGGGTCAGTTCCTAGACTTTAGCCCTTATCTCAGCCAAGGAGTCGGACTGCTGATTCTCAACCTGCACTCCCTGTCCTCCAGAGCCATACATCCGCACAGTGTTGGCGCCAATATCTTCATCGCCTTCACAAGCCAAAACTTCTGCGGCAACCTGAGCCAACTAAAGTGTCTCATTTGCCCATATCTGATGTCCACAGCAGCGATGTATCCAACAGTCCCAGAACAAACTATTCTTTCAGGATGGTGACACGATCGGTGAAAATAGAGGCTCCAGCCTTGCATTTTTTTGGCAGGTCTGTAATATTCTCTGTAAAGCATTTACATAATGTCTTCTTGCTGACACCGATTAAGAAGTGCATCCAGAAAATAGCAGCCGATGTTCTTTCTGTAAACCTCCTCTAATTTGGCCACAATGTCGTCTAGAACTTTTTGTGTTGTCGCAGGATGCTGCATCACCATTTACCAGGCTTCTCCCTCTAGTGCATGCAGCATGACGTCAGCTACTCAGCTAACTTGTACAGTCTATATGTACTTCATATACGATCTTCCCATTCTTTGATTGGCATGTTAATGCGGTCACATTTTGCCAGTAGTCTCAGTATGGACCCTGCTGATAAGCTCAGGCTCAGAGCATTTAGAGTGAGCAGAAGAGTGACTGGGACAGGTGCTCCCAAGTACCCTGCGGCCTCTACCACACTACCATCCCCGGTCGCGTTCTGCATTGTGATGATGTACCCTGCTCACAGCGCTAAATGTAACGTGGATGAGGGACGGCCATAGGACGAGGGGTACAGCAACAATCAGCAGACACGAACAAAGACTAGATAATATGATATAAATATTTACTAACCAGTTTATATATACAAAGGAAATTATGGTAAGTAAACAGTGCATAAGTAAAAATATAATGACAGCAGTTACTCAAAATAATACTGAATAAGAGTATACACAAGTATAGTTAACAGAATTAACAGTTATGTGAGAAAAATACACGCAATTAAACCTTTCTATGCATAAATCCAGAAAACTACAGTATTATGCCAGTACTTTAGTAATCGCCTACTCAGAGCACTTTTTGAAGTGTCTCTTACAGAAGAGGGCTTTTTTCCTATCTAGACCTCTATAAAGTTAATTATATATATGCACATATATATTCAAATGTAAGATGGTACCAGTATGTCCTTAGACTAAAGTAGACGGGTCATTGATGGGCTGTCCCGAATAATCAGAAACTCTGAATTGCAGCTTTTAGAGAATGACTATCTCCTATACAGAGTTCTCTAAGTCCTTAAAAATAAGGCCTCACGTGGCATAGCTGAAAATGCTGTGTCCTTGATGACTCTCACCGAGTTGGTTCATGTCATGTCATAGACTTTTAGTGTTCCTGAGTCCTGTCTGCCTGCAGTTTCCTGTACCTCTTCTCCGGCTTCCCAGTCTATTGTCTGCCTGTGGCCTCCAGTGCCTTTGTTATCTGCTTTTCAGTTTCCTGTCAGCCTGTGGCCTTCTATACCTCTGCTACCTGCTACCTGTGTCATGGAAATATATATGTATTCCACGTATTCAATGTATATTCATATATATGCATTTACAGTTAGATAGATCTCACTTACTAAAAATCCTGTGCTCATACATATCTATGAAAAAGCTGATGCTAGCTATAATCAGTCGCTTAAGATGACCCTGGCTATAGCTCATAGAGACTTTTTACCAAGGATACAGAAACAAGGACAGAAGATATCTATTATTTTCTTTACTAGTCACGTAGGAAAACTGGGACAAAGAACAATAAACAATAAATCTGCTACTTCAGCCCTTTTATCATAATTATCATAATTATCATACTTATACTAAAACAGCCAATAACCTAGCAGCTTTTAATTGTATGCTAATTGACTAACCAGCCCCTTTTTGTAAACGTATAAAACCTTGAATGAATAATAAACTGTTGGTCTTAACAAACTGTTATACTGACACTTCCGTTGTGGACAGTCCTCATTTCGTCTGAGCGCTCAAAGAAAAGACATTTAATATAAGATTGGGAACAGCAACAGCAAACACTGCAGGATAGATTTATCCTAATTAAATTTCCATAACAGCTGGCGCCCAATGTGGGGCAGTGGATGAAACGCACGGGGACCTGCTGACCGGAGAGACAGAGGTGTTGGCCATGGCCTTGGCTCACGGGACGGAGACTGCGCAGCTCCATAAGTAAGGTAAGAAAATCTTGTCTTCTTACCTGAAAGTCCCTTGTGTCCAGTCCAGGTCTTACACCTCTTGCCGGTCAGGTGTGGTCACCACCGCATTCCCAGGTAGTGTAAAAAGTCCACACCCTTATCCAAAACCCTGGGATATAAGGTGTTTGCTGCTGTGCTGTGTATGTGTTTCATGTTTTGTGTGAACAGGGAGAAAATTGGAACGGTGACTGTGTTTGCTTGCTGATTTCTGGGGGCTGTATAGCAGAAAACCAAATTGCTGGATAAGTCCGTGCAGTAATCCTTCACACACAGGAGGGAGGTCATCCCAGTAAATCCAGGTGTGAAGGGCGAGGGCTTTGAATTGGTTAAGTTTCTGCAGTAATCCTTCACACATCGGAGGGAGGTCATCCCAGTCAATCCAGGTGTGAAGGGCAGGAGCTTTGATTTGGATAAGTTCTCACAGTAATCGTCGGGGAGAGGTCATCCCAGTCAAATCAGACGTGGATGGTTAGAATTTTGATTAAGGCTATTACAGATTACTGTGACTGGCGCACCGGCCAGGGCGAACGGTTTTCAGAGTAATAGACCTGGAGCATTGCCATGCTCAGTGCAATTGGTGAGTTATCAGTTACCAGAGCAGCTTGTATGTGTCACAGATCATCAAAAGAGGGATTCATATTCTCCCGGGTGTCTGTTTCATTTGTACGTGTTCCTGTCTGTATCAGGTACTGCTGCTTTAAAATTTACAGTCAGAGCAGAGTGCGCTCTGTCACTACCTCATTCACTGCTGGCTGCAGGCTAAAGCCCCTTTGACCCCCCTCCTCTGCTAATCACGTTGTCACATCTGTTTCCTGGTTTTGATCTTTTTGAGCTAGTTTTTGGCTACAGGCTGTAGCGTGAAAATTCTCAGGCATTCAGACTGAACTGTATTCATTTTTTTCTATTTTGAGGGATAACCTTTTTTTTGATACGTGATTTCAGTGCCTGTAGACACAGCAAGCAGAGATATAAGGGAGGAGGGAGCAGCAGCAGTGAAGAGGACATTCTGGAGGGCGGGAGGATAAAGCCTACACTACCAGACAAAAGTCTCATAGTATTTTTTTTTCTTTTTGTTTTTATCATTTTACAAAGAGTTTTTCCACCTCTTTTCTGTTTTTTAATTAGCTGTTTTAGTAACAAGGGTTTTTCTTCTTGCCAACCTTGTTGTTTTTCTGAGTTTTACTATTAATACGTTTTTTTTCCCTCCCCTTTTTGATCAGCTTTTTGCTTTTAGAGTTTTTTACTAAACTGTGTAGGGTTTTCTTTTTTCTTTTTAAATCTAAATTTTGTTTTTAAAGTTTTTCTTTTAAGTAAATTTTTAAATAATTTTGGAGAGGTTTTTCTAATCAACTTATTTTAGAGTTTTATTCTCCAGCTAGCAAGATCTACTAGCGTGCTTTAGACCAAGGACAGAAACACAGTGAATCCGGGCAGCTCCATACCCCTCCATTCAGTGTCCTTGCACACAGATAAAGAAATTGCAGGCTGAGGGAGAACACACACAAACAATTGCGCAGCGGCTTCACTCACCCCTCCCATCAGGCATTCAGCAAAGACAAGAATTTCAGTGTCCTTGCACACAGAACCAGAATGCAGCAGTTCTCAGATTTTTAATCACCTTTGTTGAATAGGTTTTTGGAATAGACACAGTACGTGAGAATCGAAGGGCTAGGCATGTGAATAGAAGGTCAGAGTACGTGAGAATCCAATGGACGGGCAGACTTTGCGCTGCACAATGAAATGTTTTTTTTGTTTTTTGAAAGGCACAGGAAAGTTTGTTTTTAGATTGCCGTCTGCTATAAAAGAGCAGTGGTGGTCTTGCATCGTGTAGAAGGTACAGCAAGTTATTTGAACGGACCAGGAAGTTATTTTTATGTGAATAAGATTGAAAAGGTGTTAAATCGTCTGTGAGAAAATGATCACGGATATGTCACAAGAGCAGGGTCTAGAGCCTCACACATCACATGTCCATCATGTGGAGACACGGGACAGGTGTAGGCTGCTCTCATTGAATAAGGAGCCTTGTACAGGGAAAAACCCTCCCCGCCTCTCTCCACAGGGAGAAGGCATTTTTGCTTCAACGGTCCCCTCTCAAGCATCGCAGGGGGGACACCCTCTCCTCTTTCTTCTCTCAGTCCCTTTCTCCTTCTTCTTCAGACTTCTCTCCTCTTTCCTCGCTGCCTTTCCTCTATCCTTCTTTCCCTATCATTCCTTCTTTCCCCTCCCTCACATCTCTGACGCATCCATTTTCTTCCTCTTCTTCTATCTCTTCCTCTACATCTCTCAAACCTTCTTCTTTTTCTTCTTCTACTTCTCCCCTCCATCTTTCTCCACTACTCCCCCTCCATCTCTCTTTCTCCCCCCTCCTCTACACCTCACTCCTCCCTCATCACACCCCACTCTTTCTCCCTCAGTGCCTACAGCACCAGGCACCCTGTCTATCCCAAGCACAGTACAAACATTGCCAGTCATTATATCAGGAGAAGAAAGTGCAAATCTCCCTAAACAAAACGCTGCAGGTAGCCCCCAGACACAACAGCTAGCAGAGCCCACAGCCGGGGCTTCACATGGGGAGGTGTAGCTGCAGACACAAATGAGGAACCTCAGTGCGGAGCAGAGCTGCCAACATGGAACTATGACACTGATCCACCGCAGCCTCACCCAGTGTATGCACCAAGCACACCATGTCACTTCTCATCTGATGAAGATGAAGACACAATGTCATACATGCTGCCCAATACTACAGAAGAAAACCCACAAACACCAAGAGAGCAGGGACAGGTAGAGGCACCATCCTATGAGCCCTTCATCCCAAGCCAGGTGATCAGTATGCTGCCAGACCCAGGGATACACCCCATGCCATTTTGCCAAAAAATGCAGCAGATCCAGCGAACGTATGCAGCAGCCTGGATTGATCTCTGGGCCGTAATGGAAATAAAAGCAGGTGATGCATTTTGGCCAATTATGAGAGAACACTTCAAGCTTCCAGCAGAATTAGATGCGTATGCCTGGGAGACAGGACCAAAGCTAATTGAGCAGCTCAGAGAGTGGGCCGAAGGCAGACTAGCAGGACAAGCTCTCAGCCTAAATGACATGAGTCAAGACAAGACAGAGTCTGTGGAGAAGTTCCATGACAGAGTGATGCAAGTGTTTCAAGATTTGGGCCTCATTACCCATGATCAGACACACAGACGGATGTTGGCACAGGCCTTTGTGCATGGACTGAGAGAACCAATCAGGAAACCACTGGTAGTAGCCAGGCCTGAGTACACGTCAATAGCAATGGATACCCTGCTCGCAGTAGCAAAAAGGATTGAGTCCCGCTGGGACAGAAGGGATGTCCAGTGTTACAACTGTGGCGAGTTTGGTTATTTCCGGAACCGGTGCAGAACACCGACTTCGCCCAGAAGAAGAAGAAACACAGAAAGCAGTGAAGAACCCCGTCCATAGGACAGGAGCGCGCCAAGTCCACAGGGAACCCCACCAGTGGGACCAATATCCTGAGAGTGGATGGCGTAGTCAGATCTTTTCTTGTGGAACTCTGCAACCTCACCTATGTATCAGAATCTTCTGCGTCCTGTATGGGAATTGATGGTCAAGTCAGATATTTCCAGATTATGAAGCCCCTGGGCGTGTGGACTCAGCCAGAACACTCCATCATGTCCCAGTTTGTTGTGTCAAAGACCTGCACCCTCAACCTATTGGGAGTAGACCTACTGCAGAAGCTGAAAGCAACCAGAGTGTTCCAGGAAGATGGGACCATGACACTTTCTTCACCTCTGACCCAAGAAGAAACAGGAACCTCGAACAACCACGCTGCAGACCTATCACAGGAGGTGCTGGACATAGTACCAGAAAAGCCACTCCCTCACCCAGAGTCAAGATGTCTCTGACCAACTGAAGGTCTAAGTGAACTCGCCTAAGAAGACGGCCTGAGACCTTTGACATTGGCCAGGATATTCAACTCAAGAAGGACCCTACTCGCTTCATGGAATGGCAACACCACATCCGGCTCCAACGCCAGAGGTTCATCTTTTGCAAGCACCAGGAGGTGCCCCCTGCAATCAACCAGTTCACCAAGGCCCTAGACCGGCAAAAGGCCACTCAGCTCTTCAAACTTGTGCACAAATACTGACCTGAGACCGAGCTGGAGAAAAAGAAACAACTGATGGCCCGTGCTGAGAAAAAAGCAGCCGGAGAAGGAGACGTCCCAACAAGAAAACCCCCTGTGATCAAAGCAGGTGCTAACACAGTGACTGTCTTGGTGGAGAACAAGAAAGCCAGCTGGTCGTCATCTCTCATGATGTGGATCCTAGTAGACGGCTTGTTTTCCCGCCAGCTCTGTGCCGGGAGATAGGAGTCCCCTGCCGCATAGTGAAAGACAAGGCCAAACTGGGCTGCCTCGCCCATCGGAATCATTCCCAGCTTTCCACAGTGAAGAAAAAGACTGTAAACCCCACTGAGTTCAGAATGGTGCAAGGCCTGGAGGCCGTGAAAGAGGCTATGGTATTTGAAACCACAACAGTGCTGAACCCGCACACTCTGCTCTCAAAAGTCCCAGTCACCGCAATGGTATTCACGGTGATCAACCTGGCCAGTGCCTTCTTCAGTGTCTCCCTCCACCTGGATGACCTGCCTGCCTTCACGCACCAGTGCAGTGCATATGGACAGTGTTGCCTCAAGGTGCTCAGAACAAGCCCTTCAAGTTTCACCAAGACAATGTCCTCCATCCTCGTCAACTGGATTGCAGAATATGCAGGAGTCACTCTTCTACAACACGTGGATGACCTTCTCTTTTGCGTGGTTGACATCGATACCTGCACAGTCCATTCCCTGTTCCTTGAGGAACAGCAACGCAAGGTCTGGAAGAACAAAGTCCAGCGGTGTCAGAAGCAAGTTACATCCCTGGGACACTGTATTGCCCACCAGATGAAACACCTGTCAAATGACTGGAAGACCACTGTGGAGAAGATGGCTCCCCCAAAAACTCCAAAAATGCTGCAGGCCTTCTTTGGTCTAGTGTCGTGATGCAGAACATGGATCAATGATGCCTCAGTCCTAATGCAGCCTCTGTGCGCTTGCATCAACGCAACCCCGCTCCTTCTATCGGACGCAGCCTTCAACTCATTCAGGAAATTGGAAGAACTCCACAGTCTCAGCGCCAATACCAGGCCTACCTGACTACGAGAAGCCTTTCCATCTACCTGATGGAAGAAAGAAGGTCATGCTACTGGAGTCCTGACATGGATTCACGGGGGAAAACAGAGACTTTTAGGCTGCCTCTCAGCCCGCTTGGATCCAGTTGTAAGAGGAGCACCCTCCTGCCTGATGGCAGTATCTGCAGCACACACCTTCCTGGACAAGACTGCTGACATCATTTTTGGACGGCCACTGGAAACTCTCACTCCACACAACATCTTGGCAATCCTCAATCAAGCTCAACCAACAATAATATCCCCACCGCCAGACATCTTTGTGGCGCCTCTATCGCCTTTATCTCACAATGTCACCGTCTCCAACCTACAGTCCTCATCCCGGCCACTCTACTCCCACTTCCAAGGGGGGATACAATATGGACTTTTCAGAACAAAAATTTACAGAATTTATCCTCCACTTGGATGGCTCCAGATTTGCAGATCATAGAATCATAGAATGGTAGAGTTGGAAGGGACCTCCTGGGTCATCTGGTCCAACCCGCTGCTCAAAGCAGGATTCACTAAATCATCCCAGACAGATGTATGTCCAGCCTCTGTTTAAAGACTTCCATTGAAGGAGAACTCACCACCTCTCGTGGCAGCCTGTTCCACTCATTGATCACTCTAACTGTCAAAAAGTTTTTTCTAATATCTAATCTGTGTCTCCTCCCATTCAGTTTCATCCCATTGCTTCTAGTCTTTCCATGTGCAAATGAGAAGAAATATAATCCTTCTACAATGTGACAGCCCTTGAGATATTTGTATACAGCTATTAAGTCACCTCTCAGATGATGAAGAAGTTTCCACACAGGAAGTGCAGTGACCAGCAATCAAGAAATCCTGTGGTCCAGAAGTTTGTCACCTAGCCTGTCAGCCCAGGAAGCAGAACTGATAGCGCTGACGAAGGCCTGCCAGATGGCAGAAGGCAAGACTGCAAACATCTACACCGACTACAGGTGCTCGCATGGCATAGCACACGAACTTTGGGCCCATCTGGGCTGCAAGGGACTTCATCACAGCAAGCGGGACAACCGTGAAGCAACATGTAGCCTTCAGGGACCTGCTGGGTGTACTCCAACTTCCAAAATGGTGGCAATTTGAAAAATCAAAAGCACATGGAAAACTGAGAACAGAAGAGGCATGAGGCAATAACATGGCGGACATGGCAGCCAAAGAAGCGGCCAAAGGAAGACAACATGGAGAAGTGGGAGAGGTCGTAGAGCCGGACGGCTACTACATGACGACTGAAGACAAGAAACCTGACAAAAAGACGTCCTGGGATCTGCTCAAGAAGTTGCAAGACCAAGCTCCAAAAGGAGAAGAAGAGCTGAATGCGAAAAAAGCAACACGTGAAGAAGGAAGGCTATCTACAATGGACTCCAAATCCTGCCTACCACAAAGTATGCACCCTATGGTGGTCCAATGGGCACATGGACCCACACACACAGATCAAAGACACAGATGAATGATACGATTGGTGCTTACTGGTTCGCTTCAGGGATCTCTACCCTAACAGCCAAATTCACCAGCAGCTGTCTGACCTGCGGCAAATGCAAGCCTGGACGTGTGGAAGAAAGTCCCCCTCACCTTATCTGGCAAGACCACTCTACCAGCCTCAGAGGATCTAGATAGACCACCTCCAGATATCACCAAGTAAAGGATTCAAATAAGCCATTGTGGTCAAAGAAGTGTTTTCAAGATGGACAGAAGCCTTCCAAGTCAGCAAAGACTACTGCAAAGCAGCTACTTTAGGAAAATAGTGTGCAGATACGGGGTTCCAGAAATGATAGAAAGTGATCAGGGACCCGCATTCACAGCAAATCTGACACAAGAGATCTGGTTAGCAGTAAGGTCAGATTTAGGCCTACACACTCCTTACCACCCCCAGAGCAGCGGGAAGGTAGAAAGACTGAACGGAACACTTAAGAATAGGATGCTGAAAACTGCCCAAGAGACACGCAAACCATGGCATGACACACTCCCAGTTGCATTGTTTAGCGTAAGGCACACTCCCAGAGACCCAGAAAAGCTGTCACCATGCGAAATTTTGTTTGGGTCTAGTCCCAAGTTAGGTGCATTCTTCCCTCAGCAGCAGAATATGCAAAATGATATCTTGTTTGCTTATGTAATTGAATTGGTCAAAAACTAATGTCCATTCTCAAGTTTTTCTCTTCACTGCCAGATCCAGTCTCAGTGTCCGGTACGCACTTCTTGAAAGCCAGGAGACTGGGTGTTGGTGAAAAAAGTTGGAAATGAGAACACTCGATCCCAGATTTGATGGTCCTGTCCAAGAGCCCCAGATGACACCAACCTCTGTGAAACTAGAGGGAAAGCCTGCTTGGATCCACGTATCGCATTGCAAGGAAGCTCCCGTACCAGAAGAGACACCTAAGCCATGAAGGATGTCGCGGATGCTCTGACTGACCAGACAGATGACCTACCTGACGAAGGATACACACGTTTTTCTGAACATGCAGTTAAATAAAGAGACTATGATTGCAAACACATGAACCCCTGCTAGGGACTAATCTCCTGACCGCCCATTTGCGAAAAGTCTGCATCGATGAGGGGTACATGTGTTAGGCATGTGCCAGCCCATCGGCAGCACAAAAGAGTTGCAGCGCTTTGGGACAGGAGCAGGTTTTTAGGGCAAGTGGTATCTAAGGGGGGACTGTCATGGAAATATATATGTATTCCACGTATTCAATGTATATTCATATATATGCATTTACAGTTAGATAGATCTCACTTGCTAAAAAATCCTGTGCTCACTAGAGTTGAGCGATACTTTCCGATATCCCAAAGTATCGGAATCGGAATGGTATCGCCGATACCCAAAAAAGATCGGCGATACCCGATACCGATACCGGAAATCCAATGTAAGTCTATGGGAACAAAATATCGGAATTAAAAAAACCCCATTCTTGCCTTGTTGGTTAATTGTACATGAAGGAAAACAACAAAGAGTAATGTAGAATGTATTGGGGGAGGTTGAGGAGACATTAAAGACATAGATGTTTAACCCAATCAAATGGAATAGCATTAATATATTTTTTTTTTAAAGATGTTCGGATTGACGAAGAAATTGACAATGTTGTTAAAGTTTTTTCTATTTTGTCAAATATGTATATTTCACAACTTCCATGCTCTTCACCTTTTTAACTTTTGACACACTTTCTACTTCATAATCTTCAGCAGCATCATCTTTTTCATCAAATTATTCTTCATCTTCACCTTCTTTATCTTCTTCTTAAACTTCTTGCTATTCATCTTTTTGTTAACATTACTCATATTCTTCTTATTAAACTATTATTCTTCTTCATATTGTACTTCATCTTCTTCATCATATTCTTATTTGTGACAGAGATTCCTGTACTTGTAATCTGTCAAAGTATGAATTTTTCATCCTACCGTTCTTGCTGTCACAAAAGATTTAAATTACAACAGTATTTGTCCGTGTTCAGTTTAGCCTGCAGCAGCAGGCATTTTCCAGGGGCACCACGAGGAGGAACGGACTCACCCCCATACACTGCTTAGTCTTCTTCTGCTTATAATTTAGAGCATATATTTTGCTCTTCATTTTGGTCTTATACTTCATGTTCTTCTGCTTATTGTTCTTAAGTCTCTTGTTCTGTATCTTGTAGTTTGTCTTAACCTTCTTAGTCCTGTTGGGTAATCTTTTATATCTTCTTTGTGATGGTGTTTAGGCTGGTTGGCTTGATGCTCGTCGTCCTTGTGGTCGTCATCTTCTTCGGGGTGGTCATCAGGGTCGTCGTCTTCATTGTTGGAGATACAGAGTGATTACCCAAAAAAACATTGAAAAAATCATTAATTTGTAAATGTAGCAGAAGGTACAAGAGCCAATGCAAGTAACGAGGACCAGCTGACTGTGCTGGAACCCGGAGGGGCAGCAGAAGGAAAAGAACCAATGGCACAACCGAGTACCAGCTGACGTTACTGGGGCACGGTTACTAAGCAGGAGGTACCTGTGCTCCAAAGCACTACCAAGGACCAGCAGACGTTGCTGGAACTCGGATACCGAGATGGAGGCACCTAGGCCAAAGGCACTGCGGAGAACCAGTTGACGGTACTGGAACCCGGACGGGTAGCAGAAGGTACAAGAGCCAATGCAAGTAACGAGGACCAGCTGACTGTGCTGGAACCCGGAGGGGCAGCAGAAGGAAAAGAGCCAATGGCACAACCGAGGACCAGCTGACGTTACTGGGACACGGTTACTAAGCAGGAGGTACCTGTGCTCCAAAGCACTACCAAGGACCAGCAGACGTTGCTGGAACTCGGATACTGAGATGGAGGCACCTAGGCCAAAGGCACTGCGGAGAACCAGCTGACGGTACTGTAACCCGGAGGGGCAGCAGAAGTAAAAGAGCCAATGGCACAACCGAGGACCAGCTGACATTACTGAACCCGAGTAACACAGGAGCAAGTGTTGACTGTGCTAACAGCACTTCCGAGCAACAACTGGCGGTGTTGGAGCCCAGGGATGAGAAGAGAACAGGGTGGAGACAGCAGGACTTTTTGACGTACACACAGCAGGGGAACAGCTGACATTACTGAACCCCAGTAACACAGGAGCAAGTGTTGACTGTGCTAACAGCACTTCCGAGCAACAACTGGCGGTGTTGGAGCCCAGGGATGAGAAGAGAACAGGGTGGAGGCAGCAGGACTTTTTGACGTACACACAGCAGGGGAACAGCTGACATTACTGAACCCCAGTAACACAGGAGCAAGTGTTGACTGTGCTAACAGCACTTCCGAGCAACAACTGGCGGTATTGGAGCCCAGGGATGAGAAGAGAACAGGGTGGAGGCAGCAGGACTTTTTGACATACACACAGCAGGGGAACAGCTGACATTACTGAACCCCAGTATCACAGGAGCAAGTGCTGACTGTGCTAACAGCACTTCCGAGCAACAACTGGCGGTGTTGGAGCCCAGGAATGAGAAGAGAACAGGGTGGAGGCAGCAGGTCTTTTTGACGTACACACAGCAGAGGAACAGCTGACATTACTGAACCCCAGTAACACAGGAGCAAGTGTTGACTGTGCTAACAGCACTTCCGAGCAACAACTGGCGGTGTTGGAGCCCAGGGATGAGAAGAGAACAGGGTGGAGGCAGCAGGACTTTTTGACGTACACACAGCAGGGAAACAGCTGACATTACTGAACCCCAGTAACACAGGAGCAAGTGTTGACTGTGCTAACAGCACTTCCGAGCAACAACTGGCGGTGTTGGAGCCCAGGGATGAGAAGAGAACAGGGTGGAGGCAGCAGGACTTTTTGACGTACACACAGCAGGGGAACAGCTGACATTACTGAACCCCAGTAACACAGGAGCAAGTGTTGACTGTGCTAACAGCACTTCCGAGCAACAACTGGCGGTGTTGGAGCCCAGGGATGAGAAGAGAACAGGGTGGAGGCAGCAGGACTTTTTGACGTACACACAGCAGGGGAACAGCTGACATTACTGAACCCCAGTAACACAGGAGCAAGTGTTGACTGTGCTAACAGCACTTCCGAGCAACAACTGGCGGTGTTGGAGCCCAGGGATGAGAAGAGAACAGGGTGGAGGCAGCAGGACTTTTTGACGTACACACAGCAGGGGAACAGCTGACATTACTGAACCCCAGTAACACAGGAGCAAGTGTTGACTGTGCTAACAGCACTTCCGAGCAACAACTGGCGGTGTTGGAGCCCAGGGATGAGAAGAGAACAGGGTGGAGGCAGCAGGACTTTTTGACGTACACACAGCAGGGGAACAGCTGACATTACTGAACCCCAGTAACACAGGAGCAAGTGTTGACTGTGCTAACAGCACTTCCGAGCAACAACTGGCGGTGTTGGAGCCCAGGGTCAAGGAGGATTTTTTTAAATACTAGATCAAGTAATTTCCTTGTTACCTGTCAATTTTAAATGTCTATACTTCAAACAAGAGAAAGATAACCTTTACTACCATGAGATGATGATTTCATTGAAACTAATATCTAGATAAATAAAGAATTGACAAACATAAACACATACATTAACATGTTGAACAGCAATGCAAACCACAAAATAAATTAGTTAAGGAATCTGCTATACGGTTGTACATAAAAGCATACAAGTACATATCTGAATCCATTAATGATGGATAAGTAACAGTATGTACACCATTTTTATTGTATAGACAATGAATGTCTGACTTCAAAACATCATCAGCATTACAAGTTATCTGTGACATTACTAAAATTTACATTTGCTGAATAATGTCACTAAACAGTTTATACAAAATTATACAATTTCCATCATGTAATACTCATAATATGTGGCAATAATCATTTTTATTAACAAACATAACCTTTAAAAAGTGCATAGTGCATAGTGAAAATTGGTATTTATGCCTGACTGTCGATTTGCAAGCATGACAACGGATAGATAAGGTATATATAGATGAGACTGCATAGCCACAGATGGTGAATGGCGATGTAATACTGTACCTCAATAAAGTGTGCATCACTACTACATAATTTTTTTTATATAGCTTTATAAACAGGGTACGTGGATGTATGCTTGCGCCTTTGTTTTGACGCACAGACTGCCTTCCTGCTGAGACGCGTTGGGTAGTGAACAGTTGTGTGCAGTGTTCACTGTTGTCTGAGGTTTTCCTTTTTGGAGTGCAGATCATGCTCCAGTTAGTTCTTCAACCACTGCTGGTTGTAGTCTGCTGAGCGTGTGTCACTGGCACATCCTTGAAATTTTTCTCTAATTGTTGCTGATCCATTCTATTACAAATAAATAAAACCTATTAGTGTGACACGCTTCCATCTGTATACAATACATTTGTTGCAAACACTATAGAAGTACACAAAGGGGCCTTTCACACCTACTGAACAGTTGTGTGCAGTGTTCACTGCAGTCTCTGCGGAATAACCACACTTAGGCCTTATAACTTTTCAGACTTTCTTTATCAATCTACCAAGATGAAGAAGGCAGGGAGTAAGGCACGTGGTCGTCGCCGTGGAGTTTCTTCAGGGAGAGGACGTGGGGATTCTGTGGCTGCTGCGGCCCCACTGACACAGCATCCACCAGTTTTCCCGTGAGCGTTCCTTTATGCGCACTTTTGTAGGAGCTCGGAGTACCCCCCTGCTGCGGGAAGAACAAATTGAAGCCGTTGTTGGTTGGATGTCAGCCAATGCATCGACTTCAATTGCTTCCACCTACTCTTAGGACCACAGCACTGTTGAGCAACCATCTGTCTCTTCACCGCCTGGCAAATTGCCCAGGCAGTCAGAGAGTTCTGTTACAGGAGCCAGCTGAGTGATAGATTCTGTTCTCAGAATCTATTGGCTTGCAAACAGGGGCCCAGCCAAGCAGCATTCTGTAATGTGAAGAAGAGGGAGTATGCAGTGATGCGCAACAGCTGTGTCTCTCTGAATCAGAAGAGGCGGGTGAGACAGTACCGATGGTCAGCACGCCGCAGAACGCATCTGATGATGATGAGACTCAGGTGCCAGTTTCTGTTGAGCATGGTGCTGGCTGGACCACCCAACAGCAGCAGGTGTTGGCAGAGGGTAGTGGAGATGATGAGGTCTAAGACCCAACATGGCGTGAGGAACAGGAAGGTGGTGTGAGCAGCTCAGAGGAATCCTAATAATAATAATATTAATTTATATAGTGCCATCATATTACGCATAGCTTTACAGTTTTGCAGTTTAATAACACAAGTCATAAGTAACAACGTTAACAATACAATAATTTAAGCTAAATAAGTCGCCCCTGCTCTTGACAGCTTACAATGTACAATGAGGTGGGGGAGATACAAAGTATAGGTGTTTATATACAATGGTGCATTTACAATGATGGTCCAGCCATCTTAAGGGACTGAGGGATGGAGATAGTGAATGGGCTAGAGACACACACACACATACACACTTGCACAGAATACATAGAATGACTTTGATTAGTGAATGTGATAGGCCGCTCTGAACAAATGTGTTTTGAGGGAGCGCCTGAAACCATGCAAATTGTGGATAGTAATAATTTCTTGGGGTACAGCATTCCAGAGGATTGGCGTAGCGCGGGAGAAGTCTTGGAGTCGGGAGTGGGAGGTACATATTAGTGCAGAGGTTAGTCGAAAGTCGTTTGCAGAGCGCAGCAGTCGGTTAGGCCGATAGATAGAAATGAGGGAGGAGATGTAGGAGGGGTGTTGCACTGTGGATAGCTTTGTGGCTGAGAACCAGTACTTTGGTTGAAAGCTGGGAGAGGCCTAGAGAAGTGGTTAGTGATAGAAGGAAGATAGAGGAAGACATTGCCCCAACGGTACAAACAGGAGGGAGAGTTAGGCTGCAGACTCGGTTGCCTGTAGCCTCCAGTTTGGCACCTGTTCGGAGCAGTTGTCTTCCAAAAGTCAAAACGTGCGCTCCCAGGACTTGCACTGCGTGGTCCTTTTTTCACACACTTGCACATGATATTTGCTATGTCAAATGCAAGCTGTGTAATCAAAAATGAAAAATAGGTAAAAGTGTCAGTCACCTCATTACCACAAATATGTGGAAACATGTGCGGACAAAGCATGTAGTTGAGTTACAAAGACACCAGGAACATATGTTATGCATAGCCTGTGCAGGGGTAAAGGTCCGCTTTGCACGCAACTAGTCAGGACCCAGACACCCCTCCTACTCCCGGCATGCACTGCTTCTCTGACGCAGGGCGATAGAGATACGCCCCCTGATGAGGTCAGAGCTTTCCCCACGAGCCTATTGGCGGAGCCATATAAGGGGGAGGAGCCTATGAAGGCGAGCCCGCACAGGGGGGTGGAGCGTCTCCATTAGGCGGCAGATATAAATATGAGGAAGTCACACAGCATCTGTTAGTCTCTGCACCATGTCATTTTGACACCGGACATCTGTACATCTGGCCTCCTGATGAGCCCATGGGGCGAAACGCGTTGAGGCGCTACTATTGATGGTGGTGGGGTGACCATGAGAAATGATGAGTATCGTTACGCATTTCTTATTAATATCAATTTATAATGGAGTTTCTCAGTGTATCCACATCATGATGAGGGGTGATTAGTATTATACGTACAGGAAGGCAATATATTTACCTATTCCCCATTTAGCACCATACCTGTAGGAATGTTATATCTGTACCTATCTCCTATTCGGTACATCGGGCATTGCTAGGGAAGGTATACATCAATTATATCTTGCTGCCTTATACATTTATCTTCAAATATTGCTATCCCCTAACATTACACTAAAATCAAGTGTCAATGACCTTCTCATGACGCCGATGCGTCTTATTTATTCCAGTCATTATATGCTCTAGTCATTCTTTCAGTGTGTTTATAAGTTCAGACTAGACTTTTGGTCCAATAGCTGACAATTATAGATTGCATCTTAGCTTATATTTGACTGTCTGGTATGCACACACATTTAGATTTCCCATACACTGGAGGAGCTTTGACTAGTGAGTGAACAAGTATGAGACTGTTCACATTCACTTTCATTAAGCTGTGGCACAAGAAGGCTGAGCAATCAGTGCTTCAGAATCAAGCCTGCAGTGAGCCTGTGACCTGACTCCTGGAAAACCTTGGACTTTGTACTCCAGCTATTTCCTACTGAGGAACTTTGGAACACTTGTGGACTCTGGAAACCTGCTATTTGATAAATCCACGTTTGCATGGAACTACGGTAACAGAGAAGAGATCCTGAACCTGTTGTGGAGAGTTATTGCTGAGCTTAAGTTACTCTGGCCTGCTGTGTCTCCTGCTTCTGTACCTGCAAACTGTGTGACCCGTTTTGCCACTTGTATGAAGTAATACAAGTCCTTCTATATCAAACCTGTGTCTCATGTGTTTTCCTCGCACCCAAGCACAAGACGCTATATGAACTGTACACCATACATTACAAGATTCTGTAGCCAAACGTTAGTGTCTGCTGGGTCTGGGAAGGCTGTGTCTGCTGTGACTGTGGATATCAGATGTCCGGTTATACTTTCTGTGATGACAGTGGTTGTGACTTCTCACAACCATTCCAGGTGAGCACATTCCCTTAATTTTACTCTGCAGTGTTACCACAGGTAAACACTATTGTTTTTTTTTTTTTTTCTCTTCTCCTTCCAGTACTCCTGTCTTAAAAGATCTGGAAGATGGAGGCTCGCATAAAGGAGCTTTGCGGAGTGACTGATACAATCCTTGCAGATATACAGACTATAAAGACCCGTTTTGCAAACCTACAGGACCTCACTAATCACAATTTGCAAGTGTTTGGACAAACTACCCAGGATTTACGAGCCAGGATTGAGGTTCTAGAGGAACGAGTCCAGGCTCCTGCCATAACCCCGAGTTCTGGGATTCCCAAGTTACCCCCTTTTCATTTTGGCGGTGAACGTGAGAAATTCAGGGGATTTATTAACCAATGCAATCTTTTTTTTTCTGCACATGCTTCACAATTTCCCACTGAACGATCTAAAGTGCTTACTATAATCATGTTGCTTACCAACAAGGCTTTGATGTGGGCAAACCCTCTGATTGAGACTGAGGATGAATGTTTGGATCATCTTGATGCTTTCATTTCAGCCATGGGGCAGGTGTTTGATGACCCCAATCGAGGTGCAACAGCTGAAGCAGCCATGTTAACTTTGCGCCAAGGTAAGCGCTCAGTAGCCGAATATGCCCTGGATTTCAGGAGATGGGCCCTCGATACCACTTGGGACAGTTCCGCCAAAAAATCTATTTTTCGAAAAGGGTTGTCTCCACTGATTAAGGATGAACTTGCTTGTGCCGACCCTCCCACTGCGTTAGGTGACTTTATTAACTACTGCATCCGTATTGATGCTCGTCTGACTGAACGCAGGCAAGAGAGATGGTTCGAAAGTAATCGCACTAACCTTTTCCTACCTTCCTCCCCAGCTAAGGAACCTTTGAGTAGGATCACACGGGAACCTGAACCTGAACCCATGCAGGTGGACTCTTTACAAAGACGGGTTAGTGATGCACGCAAAGAACATCGTTTAAAGGAAAATCTATGTTTCTACTGTGGTAAGTCAGGGCACTTCATTATAAACTGCCCCAGCCGTTCTCGTAAGACTACTGCAGCAGTCATTCACTGTGAGTGTTGCGAGAGGAGATCTGTCAGGTCCGAGCCTCAGGCTCCAGAGAGATCTGCAGCAACAGATATTGATTTCTCGGACTTAAACTCCGTCACTTCTGAGGACGATGACTGTGTAAACGCTGCAATTTTTCAAGTTTCCTCAGCGGTGTCCCAGCTGAGTTGTAAGAAAAACAATTCTCATTGCTTCCTTTCCATCAAACTCTGGGTTGACTCAGTCTGGGTGTCTAGCTCTGCTATGATCGACTCAGGGGCAAGTGGAAATTTTATGGATATCTCCTTTGCTCTGAAACAGGGGATGCGTTCAGTAAAGAAGGCTACTCCAGTACAGATGGAAACTGTGGATGGCTCCCTGCTGACCTCTGGACCAGTGGATCAGGAAACGGAGCCTTTGAGGTCCTTATGGGTAAAGATCATCAAGAGAAACTGTCCTTTATGCTTATCTCTTCTCCCCACTTTCCCATTATTCTAGGGCTACCATGGCTGCAGGCTCAGAACCCTACCATTAACTGGGAGACCAAGGAATTACACTTTCCAGAGAAACAGATGAGTCCAGAAGTTTCAGCTTGCTCTGTTCCTAAAGGAACCATGTCAGTCCCTGAACTACCAGCTGTATACCAGGACTATGTGGATTTATGTGACAAGAAGAACTCTGACCAGCTTCCCGCTCACCGTCCATATGATTGTCCAATTGAATTATTGCCTGGAGCAGAGATACCTTTTGGTAAGATCTACCCCCTGGCGGGGCCCGAGCTAAAGGCTTTAAAGGATTACATAGACGAAAATCTAGCCAAGGGCTTCATACGCCCCTCTTCATCTCCTGCAGGTGCACCCATCTTCTTTGTGAAGAAGAAAGATGGATCTCTGAGACCCTGCGTAGACTATAGGGAACTCAATAAGGTTACTATTAGAAACCGTTATCCATTGCCTTTAATCCCTGAGTTATTGGAGAGAGTGCGGCATGCCAAAATTTTCTCTAAACTGGATCTCCGTGGGGCCTATAACTTGGTCCGTATTAGACCTGGGATGAATGGAAGACTGCATTCAGGTCACGCTATGGACACTTTGAATATCTAGTTATGCCTTTTGGTCTGAGTACCGCCCCAGCCACTTTCCAACACTTGGTGAATGACATCTTCAGGGATCTCCTAGATACATTCGTGGTGATTTATCTGGATGATATTCTAATTTTTTCTAACTCCACAGAGGAACATCATGGACATGTGAGAATGGTCTTAGAACGTCTAAGACAAAACCATCTTTACATCAAACTTGAAAAGTGTGAATTCCATAGGACCGAAATTCAATTTCTGGGTATGTACTGTCTACACAAGGATTAGTATGGATGGAAGCAAGACCCAAGCCATCAAGGATTGGCCAATTCCTAGAAATGTTAAGGAGGTGCAGCGATTCATCGGTTTTGCCAACTTCTATAGACGTTTCATTAAGAATTTCTCTGAGGTAGTGTCACCTATCACCCAACTGACCCGGAAAGAGTCTAGGTTCTCCTGGACCCCCCAAGCCCAGGAAGCATTTTCCCGTCTAAAGGATAAATTTACCACCGCACCTATCTTAGTACATCCCAACCCCAGACTGTGCCGTTGGAGCTATACTCTCTCAGAGAACAGGTGAGAAGAATGTCTTGCATCCCTGTGCCTTCTTTTCCCAGCAGTTGTCCTCGGCTGAGAGGAACTACGATGTGGGCAATAGAGAGTTGTTGGCCATTATTGCCGCCTTCAAAGAATGGAGACACCTTCTTCAGGGAGCTGCACAGCAAATAGTCGTCCTGACAGACCATCGTAACCTTGAATTTATCAGGTCGGCTAAGTGCCTGACTCCTCGCCAGGCTCGCTGGAATCTTTTCTTAAACCAATTTAATTTTGTAATTTCTTATAGGCCAGGATCGCGCAATGGAAAGGCTGATGCACTCTCTAGGATTCATTCAGCAGAGACCCGTCCACTTACTCCTCCTAAGACTATTCTTCCTGACTCTAGATTCCTGGGAGTGATTCATAATCAAGACCTACTTAAGGACATCAAGGAAGCATACCATGCGGATTCCTTGTTGGCACAACCCCCAAGGGACGTAAGTCTTGTCTTTAAGAATGGTGTGTGGATTCAGGGACAACGTCTGTATATACCTGAAACAGTCAGATTGAGAGTATTGCAACTCATCCACGATTCCAAGATAGCTGGGCATAGAGGAATTCTAAAGACACAGGAATTTCTTTCTCGTTTCTTTTGGTGGCCCACTTACAGGAAAGATGTTTTAAACTATGTCACTTCATGTGAAGTCTGTGCAAGATGCAAAACACCTCGCTCCTCACCAACTGGTCTGTTGCAACCCCTTCCCACCCCGTCCCGCCCGTGGGGATCCATTTCTATGGACTTCATTGTGGAGTTACCAACCTCTCAAGGGAAGAACACCATTCTAGTGGTGGTTGATCGTTTAACAAAGGCAGCTCATTTTATCCCTTGTGTCGGCTTACCCACTGCAAAACAGACATCAGATTTGATGATTAAGAATGTGTTTCGCTTACATGGAGTACCGGATGAGGTCATTTCGGATCGAGGGGTGCAATTCACTTCAAGGTTTTGGCAAAATTTCTGTGCCGCATTGGACATTAAAGTAAACCTTTCTTCTGCTTTTCATCCCCAGACTAATGGACAGACAGAACGAACCAATCAGACCCTGGAGCAGTATCTCCGCTGCTTTATCTGCCACCTACAGGATGATTGGGTGGATCTACTTCCACTGGCTGAGTTCTCTTATAACAACTCTCAGAGCGCCTCCACTAAGCAGTCTCCTTTTTACTCCAATCTAGGTTATCATCCTAACATTCTTCCTCGATTTCCCATAGAAACGCCCTTGCCAGCAGTGGCTGAAAGAATCACGTCTTTACAAAAGAATATGGATCTTCTAAAGGAAAATCTGGAATTGGCTCAGGAAAGGTACAAGAAAGCAGCAGATAAATTTCGTAAACCTGCACCAGCTTTCAAGGTAGGAGACTTGGTCTGGCTGTCAACCAGAAATCTTAAGTTAAGGATTCCATCGTCTAAGTTGGGACATAAGTACATTGGACCCTATAAAATCAGTAAAATTATAAGTGCCGTTGCTTGTCGTCTTCAACTGCCCAGAACTATGAGAATCCACCCTGTCTTTCATGTATCCCTACTAAAGGCTGCAACACCCAATACGTTTCCTGGATGTTCTTCTCCTTGCTCTGACCCAGTGCTAGTCGATGGTCAGGAAGAATTTGTGGTGGAAAGGATTCTAGATTCCAGGTTGTACAGAAATCAGTTACAATATTTGATTAAATGGCAGGGCTACCCAGTGGAGGACAACTCATGGGAACCAGTCGATAACGTTAATGCTCCTCGCTTGCTCCGCCAATTTCATCAGAGGTACCCAGACAAGCCTGGTCTGAGGTCATCCGGAGGTTGTCCCTAAGGGGGGAGTAATGTAAGGTTCTTTGTACATGTTTCTTGAAACTCAGTTTTTCCGTCGGCCATTTTGCTTTCTGTCTTGCTGCATCTATCTTGCCCTCAGTCAATATGGAGTTTCCAGCTTTCATGTTCCCGCCCTGATTCTCTCCCTCTTGCTTCTTAAGCAGCCTCAGATGAGCAATCAGTGCTTCAGAATCAAGCCTGCAGTGAGCCTGTGACCTGACTCCTGGAAAACCTTGGACTTTGTACTCCAGCTATTTCCTACTGAGGAACTTTGGAACACTTGTGGACTCTGGAAACCTGCTATTTGATAAATCCACGTTTGCATGGAACTACGGTAACAGAGAAGAGATCCTGAACCTGTTGTGGAGAGTTATTGCTGAGCTTAAGTTATTCTGGCCTGCTGTGTCTCCTGCTTCTGTACCCGCAAACTGTGTGACCCTTTTTGCCACTTGTATGAAGTAATACAAGTCCTTCTATATCAAACCTGTGTCTCATGTGTTTTCCTCGCACCCAAGCACAAGACGCTATATGAACTGTACACCATACATTACAAGTAGATAATACAATGAAGTCAAGCAAAGCCAGAAGGGCGGAGCCAGACTAAATAGGGAAAAAAGGACATGTGACCAGCAAACTGAAACAAAACCTAACAAGAGGCTTCTAACACCCATGGCCAGGGACAATCCCTTTCCCTCACTGCCCATTGGGTCAATGTTGTGTAGCCGGGTACTGATCTTGCGAGTGGCGCTGTACGTGTTCTGCCAACTCCAAGGATTGCAGGAATCAAGTCTGTACACATTGACTCCTCCTCCTACTCCAGTTCCTCTGATTCATCGCTGCAGGAGCCGTCACGGTCTACCTCCACATGGACCCGTGAACGTTTACCTGTTGCGACTAGTGTTGAGCATTCCGATACCGCAAGTATCGGGTATCGGCCGATATTCGCGTTATCGGAATTCCGATACTTAATTCCGATACTTTTTCAATATCGTATACCGGAATCGGAAGTTCCCATAATTCTTTGAGAGGCAATGTGATTTTAGTCAGCCAATGAGGAATCCTACGAAGTGTGGGCACATCCTGTAATGATGCGGTCATCTTAACTAATGGCATGGCTGTGATTGGCTGCTGAAATGATGTCAGAATGCACTATAAAAGGCGCCGCAGCCATTTTAGCGTCACTGTGCTGTGAACTCAGTTAGGGACAGAACGCTGCTGTGCTGACTCTGAGGGACAGTTAGATATTGCGATTTTGTGTACTACTGTGCTTGAGGCAGGCTAGTTTACCAACCGCTGTGTAAAGCTTCATTTTGCCAGTGTTGTTTTAACAGCTCTGTGCAAGGTGTGTGTGTGACAGTGCAGGTGACGCTGCAGTTTGCTCTGCATCCACCGCTGTTTGTAGGCATCTGCACATGTCACTGACTCTTTTTTTTTTTTATTTTATTTAGTGGAATTGGTGCAGCTCCATTATATTAGAAAAAAATCAAATCTATTAGTGTGACGTGCTTCCATCCGTATACAATACATTGGTTGCAAACACTATAGAAGTACAGAAAGGAGCTTTTCACAGATAGTGAATAGTTGTGTTTCAGTGTTCACTGCAGTCTGTGAGGTTTTGATTTTTTGAGTGCAGATCACGCTCCAGTTAGTTCTTCAACCACTGCTGGTTGTAGTCTGCTGAGCGTGTGTCACTGCCTCATCCTTCACATTTTTCTCTAATTGGTGCTGCTCCATTTTAGTGGAAAAAAATCTAATCTATTAGTGTGACGCGCTTCCATCCGTATACAATACATTGGTTGCAAACACTATAGAAGTACACAAAGGAGTAGCCTTTCACAGATTGTGGACAGTTGTGTTTCAGTGTTCACTTCAGTCTGTGTTTTTTACTTTTTTGAGTGCACATCACGCTCCAGTTACTTGTTCAAGCACTGCTGCTTGTACTCTGCTGAGCGTGTCTCAGTGGCTCATCCTTTTCATTTATCTCCAATTGGTTCTGCTACATTCCATTTAAAATAAATCTAATCTATTAGTGTGACGCGCTTCCATCCGTATACAATACATTGGTTGCAAACACTATAGAAGTACACAAAGGAGTAGCCTTTCACAGATTGTGGACAGTTGTGTTTCAGTGTTCACTTCAGTCTGTGTTTTTTACTTTTTTGAGTGCACATCACACTCCAGTTACTTGTTCAAGCACTGCTGCTTGTACTCTGCTGAGCGTGTCTCAGTGGCTCATCCTTTTCATTTATCTCCAATTGGTTCTGCTACATTCCATTTAAAATAAATCTAATCTATTAGTGTGACGCGCTTCCATCCGTATACAATACATTGGTTGCAAACACTATAGAAGTACACAAAGGAGTAGCCTTTCACAGATTGTGAATAGTTGTGTTTCAGTGTTCACTGCAGTCTGTGAGGTATTTTTATTTTTTTTTTTTTTAAAATGCAGATCACGCTCCATTTACTTCTTCAACCACCGCTGCGTGTACTCTGCTGAGTGTCTGTCACTGGCTCATCCTTGTCATTTTTCTAAAATTGGTGCTGCTTTATTCTATTTAAAATAATTCAAATCTATTACAGTGACGTGCTTCCATCCGTATACAATACATTGGTTGCAAACAATATAGAAGTACACAAATGGGCCTTTCACAGCTACTGAACATGGGTTTTTAATTTTTAACTAAAATATGTATTTTTTCAAATGACACAAATATAAGTAATGTTGAAGAGGAATAGTCCTACATCCATTGTTTGCACAATATTACAGGTGTACATCATGTCCCTTAATCAACAATGTATTATTATATTTACTTGTATGCTTTTATTTAAAAGCCAAGAACACAGAAGGATAACCTTCGCACTGCAGCTGTTGTCAAAGTTCAACCCACATTATGCACTTCCAACATTGCAGCATTTGAGGCATGATGTGAGTTGGATTGGTCAAAGTTATGGAGTGAGAAGGTTCACCATCAGTACCCTATAGCATAAGTATGCTTTTGTGTTAGCATTTGTGTTAGACATGTGGATATCTGCCATAATATGTCACAATTATTTAGTTACAGATTTGTTACCAACACTAATCATTGAATGGTTTTAAATTTGACGTTTCACTTGTTTACAGCTTAGAAATAAGGGTGTAGCCTGATATCTATGTGTAGCACTAGCCACTTTAACATGTCATGTTTTTTTCAACATGTGTAGCTAGGTAGCAGTAATTTTTGCCGGACACACAGCAGGGGAACAGCAGGCGTTACTGAACCCCACTATCACTATAGCTTGTGTATTAGTCTGTGGACACGACACTTCTGAGCAGCAACTGGCAGTGTTGTAGCCCAGGGAGTATAGCTCAGGTGGTAGAAAGATGAACATAACAGGAGACATGGAAAACGTTGCCAACCAGTTAGTTAATCTGAAACCGGACAGGCAAATTCAGGCGAGATCCATGCCTAGTTCATTTTCAGAAAAGTAAGCCGTTCTACATTATCGTAGGATAGTCGCATGCAACGGTCTGTTAGTACACCACCTGCAGCAGTAAAGACACGCTCCGATAATACACTGGCAGCAGATCAAGCCAGCACCTCCAATGCATACTGGCTAAGCTCTGGCCATGTATCCAGCTTAGAGACACAAAACTTGAATGGGGAAGAGCCATCTGAGAGTACACTGAGAGGGCAAGACATGTAGTCTGTCACCATCTTACGGAAATGTTGCCTCCTGCTGACTGGAGCCGTCTCGGATGGTGTAGACATTGGTGGCGCTGCCACAAAACTTCGACACATTTGGAACATACTGTTCTTGCCCTGTGCAGAGGCGCTGCTTGTGCTCCCTCTTGTTGCAGAGCTGTCTCCACTGCCTCGACGCACAGAGCTGCTTTGTAAATCAGTAGCAGCAGCAGTGCTCTCGGCTGGAATGGAGAACATTATGGATTGCACCAGTGTGTCTTGGTACTTCCGCATTTTACGCTCCCGGTTCAACGGTGTGATGAGGCTTTGTAAGTTGTCCCGGTAGCGAGGGTCTAGGAGGGTGTACACCCAATAATCAGACGTGGTGTGAATGTGTTCGATGCGGCGGTCGTTTCTCAGCCACTGCAGCATGAAATCAACCATGTGCTGCAGACTCCCAACTGGCCAAGAAACGTTGTCCCCTGCAAGAGGCGTCATCTCCGCCTGCTGTGCATCACCCCACCCTTGGTCTACATACTGACTAGAGCATTGTCTACCTCCCTCTGGAGCGATGTCTTCCTCCTCCATTGACTCCTCCTCATCCTCCTCACAAAGTCCTTCAAATACATATAAATTTACAAAATTTAAAACTCAAAATTTAAAAACTTTGTATCATAATTCTGTAACATCAGTTTATGGAAACACAATAGCATTACAAAAGGATAGACAAAAAATGTACATTATGTGCTTTGTAAATACATTAAAAGTTTGTAATGGTTATGAAAATATAGACAGCGACTCTGGAGGTTCAATTGTTGATACAGCATGGTACTTTGAAAGTCCTCCAGCCCTTTGTGAGGAACCACGTTGCGCTGACTGTCCAGAAGGTGATGGAATTTGTGACTCCTCATCCTCCACCTCTTCCAAAACCTCATGCCTTAGTGCTTGCAGTGTTTTTTGAAGCAGGCAGATAAGGGGACAGTCAGGCTGACTAGTGCATCATCTGCACTCGCCATCCGCGTTGACTCATCAAACGCACGCAAAACGTGGCAGATATCCTTCATAGAGTTATTCGCCACTCATTACACTGGCAGTGGCTGCCCATTCATTATAGGATCCAATTCTAATTACTGGTTCTCACCAACAAAGCTCTCCACAGCGCAGCACCCCCTACATCTCCTCCCTTATTTATATTTATCGGCCTAACCGACTGCTGCACTCTGCAAACGACCTTCGACTAACCTCTGCACTAATCCGTACCTCCCACTCCCAACTCCAAGACTTCACCCGCGCTGCGCCAATCCTCTGGAATGCTCTACCCCAAGAAATTAGGACTATCCGCAATTTGGATGGTTTCAGGCGCTCCCTCAAAACACATTTGTTCACAGTGGCCTATCACATTCACTAATCAAAGTCATTCTATGTGTAATTCTGTGTGTGTAGCCCATTCACTATCTCCATGCATCCCTCACTTCCTTAAAATGGCTGGACCATCATTGTAAAAACACCATTGTATATAAACACCTGTACTTTGTATCTCCCCCACCTCATTGTAGATTGTAAGCTTTCACCAGCAGGGGCGGCTGATTTTGCTTTAATTATTGTATTGTTAACGTTGTTACTTATGACTTGTGTTTTGAAACTGTTAAACTGTAAAGCACTGCGGAATATTATGGCGCTATATAAATAAATAATATTATTATTCTTATTATAGAGGCCCACTCAGTAGTGGTGAAGTGTGAACGGCGCAAATTGCGAGTTGACTGCGCCTGATGCAGCTGATACTCCATTACTGTTGGCTGCTGCTCACACAACCGCTCCAACATATGTAACGAGGAATTCCACCTGGTGGGTACGTCACACATATGATGCGATGTTCATGAAGGTGAAATCTGCGTTGCAGAGCTGCAATCAGCGATCTGGCCATGCTGGAACGTCGCAAGTGAGCGCACTCTAGGCGGACCTTGTGCAGCAGTGCATCAAGATCCGGATAGTCCCTCAAAAAACTCTGCACGACCAAGTTGAGCACATATGACAGACATGGTATGTGAGTGAGGTTGCCAAGGCCCAGAGCTGACACCAGATTTCGGCCATTGTCACACACTACCAAGCCTGCCTGTAGATTCTCTTCCAAAAACCACACGTCGCTCTCCTGCTTTATGGCATTACAGAGCTCCTGCGCTGTGTGGCTAAGATTCCCCATGGAAATTAATTTCAGGATGGCCTGTTGACATTTGGACACGGCTGTGCTCATATCGGTCGCAACAGGTAAACGTTCACGGGTCCATGTGGAGGTAGACCGTGACGGCTCCTGCAGCGATGATTCTGAGGAACTGGAATAGGAGGAGGAATCAATGTGTACAGACTTGATTCCTGCAATCCTTGGAGTTGGCAGAACACGTACAGCGCCACTCGCAAGATCAGTACCCGGCTGCACAACATTGACCCAATGGGCAGTGAGGGAAAGGTATTGTCCCTGGCCATGGGTGTTAGAACCCTCTTGTTAGGTTTTGTTTCAGTTTGCTGGTCACATGACCTTTTTTCCCTATTTAGTCTGGCTCCGCCCTTCTGGCTTTGCTTGACTTCATTGTATTATCTACTGTTAAGCTAGCCGGGTGCTTAGGTGCCTTAATCTGTCAGTTTTGCTTGATGTTAGGATCACAAAGTATTTATTTTTCTGTTTAATTATCCATGCTACAATTTATGTTAGGAGGTGTCCACCTTTTCTCACAGTCCCTAGATCTTGTAGGGATTACTCCCTCGCAACTATAGGTCTTCGTTCACACTAGATGAGGACTTTAGCGGGTCTGGTCGCAGGATCAGGTTCCCCGTTACATCGTAGGGATTCAGCTTAGTTGTATTGTAGGGACAGAATTCCCTTCTTTCCTTACTGGTTGTAGCAGATCATAACAATGGGTACTGGTCCACGCATCGGTGGTCAGGTGGACCTTGCTACTGAGGGCTTTTAGTAGCGCATGTTTAATTTTTCCCTCAACATGCTTTTGCAGACCAGGGACGGCTTGCCTGCTGAAATGAAATCGGCTTGGCACATTGTATTGTGGGATTGACAATGATATTCAGTTACGGAAACTGTCTGTCTCCACCAGCCTGAATCACAGCATTTCAAGGGACAGGAGTTTTGCAATGCCAGCATTCAGAGCCTGTGCTCGTGCATGGTTTGCGGAGTATGGCCGTCTTTTATCCCATGCCTGTGCTACCGATGGCTGTTTTGTGGCCTGGGAGTGTGAGGATGACAGGGAACTTGCTGCTGTGTGTGGAATAACAGTTTGTCTCTGGACAACAGTGGCCGAGGTTCTTCCATGGCGATCCTGTGAGGAAGCATAACCAGCTGTGTGTGAGCTCGATGAAGAGGCTTCAACACAACCTGAAGATGTAGGTGCTGCTGTAGGTTGGCCTACATCTCTAGTGTGTCTTTGTAACTCAACTACGTGCTTTGTCCGCACATGTTTCCACATATTTGTGGTATTGAGGTGACTGACACTTTTAGCTATTTTTAATTTTTGATTACACAGCTTGCATTTCACATAGCAAATATCATGTGCAAGTGTGTGAAAAAAGGACCACGCAGTGCAAGTCCTGGGAGCGCACGTTTTGACTTTTGGAAGACAACTGCTCCGAACAGGTGCCAAACTGGAGGCTACAGGCAACCGAGTCTGCAGCCTAACTCTCCCTCCTGTTTGTACCGTTGGGGCAATGTCTTCCTCTATCTTCCTTCTATCACTAACCATTTCTCTAGGCCTCTCCCAGCTTTCAACCAAAGTACTGGTTCTCACCCACAAAGCTCTCCACAGTGCAGCACCCCTCCTACATCTCCTCCCTCATTTCTATCTATCGGCCTAACCGACTGCTGCGCTCTGCAAACGACTTTCGACTAACCTCTGCACTAATACGTACCTCCCACTCCCGACTCCAAGACTTCTCCTGCTCTACGCCAATCCTCTGGAATGCTGTACCCCAAGAAATTAGGACTATCCACAATTTGCATGGTTTCAGGCGCTCCCTCAAAACACATTTGTTCAGAGCGGCCTATCACATTCACTAATCAAAGTCATTCTATGTATTCTGTGTAAGTGTGTGTGTGTCTCTAGCCCATTCACTATCTCCATCCCTCAGTCCCTTAAGATGGCTGGAACATCATTGTAAATGCACCATTGTATATAAACACCTATACTTTGTATCTCCCCCATCTCATTGTACATTGTAAGCTGTCACGAGCAGGGGCGACTTATTTAGCTTAAATTATTGTATTGTTAACGTTGTTACTTATGACTTGTGTTCTGAAACTGCTAAACTGTAAAGCGCTGCGGAATATGATGGCGCTATATAAATAAATATTATTATTATTCCTCTGAGCTGCTCCCACCACCTTCCTGTTCCTCATGCCATGTTGGGTCTTGGACCTGATCATCTCCACTACCCTCTTCCAACACCTGCTGTTGGGTGGTCTGGCCAGCACCATGCTCAACAGAAACTGGCACCTGGGTCTCATCATCATCAGATGCGTTCTGCGGTGTGCTGACCATCGGCACTGTCTCACCCGCCTCTTCAGATTCAGAGAGACACAGCTGTTGCGCATCACTGCATACTCCCTCTTCACATTACAGAATGCTGCTTGGCTGGGCCCCTGTTTGCAAGCCAATAGATTCTGAGAACAGAAGCAGACACTCAGCTGGCTCCTGTACAGAACTCTCTGACTGCCTGGGCAATTTGCCAGGCGGTGAAGAGACAGATGGTTGCCCAACAGTGCTGTGGTCCTGAGAGGAGGTGGAAGCAATTGAAGTCGATGCATTGGCTGACATCCAAACAACAATGGCTTCAATTTGTTCTTCCCGCAGCAGGGGGGTACTCCGAGCTCCTACAAAAGTGCGCATAAAGGAACGCTCACGGGGAAAACTGGTGGATGCTGTGTCACTGGGGCCGCAGCAGCCACAGAATCCCCACGTCCTCTCCCTGAAGAAACTCCACGACCACGTGCCTTACTCCCTGCCTTCTTCATCTTGGTAGATTGATAAAGAAAGTCTGAAAAGTTATAAGGTCTAAGTGTGGTTATTCCGCAGAGACTGCAGTGAACACTGCACACAACTGTTCACTACCCAATGCGTCTCAGCAGGAAGGCAGTCTGTGCGTCAAAACAAAGGCACAAGCATACATCCATGTACCCTGTTTATAAAGCTATATAAAAAAAATTATGTAGTAGTGACGCACACTTTATTGAGGTACAGTATTACATCGCAATTCACCATCTGTGGCTATGCAGTCTCATCTATATATACCTTATCTATCTGTTGTCATGCTTCCAAGTCGACAGTCACAGTCAGCCATAAATAGCAATTTTCACTGTGCACTTTTTAAAGGTTATGTTTGTTAATAAAAATGATTATTGCCACATATTATGAGTATTACATGATGGAAATTGTATAATTTTGTATAAAATATTTAGTGACATTATTCAGCAAATGGAACATTTTAGTAATATCACAGATAACTTGTAATGCTGATGATGTTTTGAAGTCAGACATTCATTGTCTATACAATAAAAATGGTGAACATACTGTTACTTATCCATCATTAATGGATTCAGATATGTACTTGTATGCTTTTATGTACAACCGTAAAGCAGATTCCTTAACTAATTTATTTTGTGGTTTGCATTGCTGTTCAACATGTTAATGTATGTGTTTATGTTTGTCAATTCTTTATTTATCTAGATATTAGTTTAAATGAAATCATCATCTTATGGTAGTAAAGGTTATCTTTCTCTTGTTTGAAGTATAGACATTTAAAATTGACAGGTAACAAGGAAATTACTTGATCTAGTATTTAAACATCCTCCTTGACCCTGGGCTCCAACACCGCCAGTTGTTGCTCGGAAGTGCTGTTAGCACAGTCAACACTTGCTCCTGTGTTACTGGGGTTCAGTAACGTCAGCTGGTCCTCGGTTGTGCCATTGGCTCTTTCCTTCTGCTGCCCTCGGGTTCCAGCACAGTCAGCTGGTCCTCGTTACTTGCATTGGCTCTTGTACCTTCTGCTACCCGTCGGGTTCCAGTACCGTCAACTGGTTCTCCGCAGTGCCTTTGGCCTAGGTGCCTCCATCTCGGTATCCGAGTTCCAGCAACGTCTGCTGGTCCTTGGTAGTGCTTTGGAGCACAGGTACTCCTGCTTAGTAACCGTGTCCCAGTAACGTCAGCTGGTCCTCGGTTGTGCCATTGGCTCTTTTCCTTCTGCTGCCCCTCTGGGTTCCAGCACAGTCAGCTGGTCCTCGTTACTTGCATTGGCTCTTGTACCTTCTGCTACCCGTCGGGTTCCAGTACCGTCAACTGGTTCTCCGCAGTGCCTTTGGCCTAGGTGCCTCATCTCGGTATCCGAGTTCCAGCAACGTCTGCTGGTCCTTGGTAGTGCTTTGGAGCACAGGTACCTCCTGCTTAGTAACCGTGTCCCAGTAACGTCAGCTGGTCCTCGGTTGTGCCATTGGCTCTTTTCCTTCTGCTGCCCCTCCGGGTTCCAGCACAGTCAGCTGGTCCTCGTTACTTGCATTGGCTCTTGTACCTTCTGCTACCCGTCCGGGTTCCAGTACCGTCAACTGGTTCTCCGCAGTGCCTTTGGCCTAGGTGCCTCCATCTCGGTATCCGAGTTCCAGCAACGTCTGCTGGTCCTTGGTAGTGCTTTGGAGCACAGGTACCTCCTGCTTAGTAACCGTGTCCCAGTAACGTCAGCTGGTCCTCGGTTGTGCCATTGGCTCTTTTCCTTCTGCTGCCCCTCCGGGTTCCAGCACAGTCAGCTGGTCCTCGTTACTTGCATTGGCTCTTGTACCTTCTGCTACCCGTCCGGGTTCCAGTACCGTCAACTGGTTCTCCGCAGTGCCTTTGGCCTAGGTGCCTCCATCTCGGTATCCGAGTTCCAGCAACGTCTGCTGGTCCTTGGTAGTGCTTTGGAGCACAGGTACCTCCTGCTTAGTAACCGTGTCCCAGTAACATCAGCTGGTACAAGATTGTGCTACAAATACAAGATACGGAACAAGAGACACAAGAACAATAAGCAGAAGATCTAAAAGCAGAAGAACATGAAGTATAAGACCAAAATGAAGAGCAAAATATATGCTCTAAATTCTAAGCAGAAGAAGACTAAGCAGTGTATGGGGGTGAGTCCGTTCCTCCTCGTGGTGCCCCTGGAAAATGCCTGCTGCTGCAGGCTAAACTGAACACGGACAAATACTGTTGTAATTTAAATCTTTTGTGACAGCAAGAACGGAAGGATGAAAAATTCATACTTTGACAGATTACAAGTACAGGATTCTCTGTCACAAATAAGAATATGATGAAGAAGATGAAGCAGAATATGAATAAGAATAATAGTTTAATAAGAAGAATATGAGTAATGTTAACAAAGATGAATAGCAAGAAGTTTAAGAAGATAAAGAAGGTGAAGATGAAGAATAATTTGATGAAAAAGATGATGCTGTAGAAGATTATGAAGGAGAAAGTGTGTGAAAAGTTAAAAAGGTGAAGATGAAGAGCATGGAAGTTGTGTAATATACATATTTGCCAAAATATAAAAAACGTTAACATTGTCAATTTCTTCGTCAATCCGAACATCTTTAAAAAAAAAAATATTTATGCTATTCCATTTGATTGGGTTAAACATCTATGCCTTTAATGTCTCCTCAACCTTCCCCAATACATTCTACATTACTCTTTCTTGTTTTCCTTCATGTACAATTAACCAACAAGGCAAGAATGGGTTTTTTTTAATTTCGATATTTTGTTCCCATAGACTTACATGGGACTTCCGGTATCGGTATCGGGTATCGCCGATATTTTAGTGATATCGGCGATACCATTCCGATTCCGATACTTTAGGATATCGGAAAGTATCGCTCAACTCTAGTTGCGACCGATATGAGCACAGCTGTGTCCAAATGTCAACAGGCCGTCCTGAAACTAATTTCCATGGGGAATCTTAGCCACACAGCGCAGGAGCTCTGTAATGCCATAAAGCAGGAGACCGACGTGTGGTTTTTGGAAGCGAATCTACAGGCAGGCTTGGTAGTGTGTGACAATGGCCGAAATCTGGTGGCAGCTCTGGCCTTGGCAACCTCACTCACATACCATGTCTGTCATATGTGCTCATCTTGGTCGTGCAGAGTTTTTTGAGGGACTATCCGGATCTTGATGCACTGCTGCACAAGGTCCGCCTACAGTGCGCTCACTTGCGACGTTCCAGCATGGCCAGATCGCTGATTGCAGCTCTGCAATGCAGATTTCGCCTTCATGAACATCGCATCATATGTGACGTACCCACCAGGTGGAATTCCTCGTTACATATGTTGGAGCGGTTGTGTGAGCAGCAGCCAACAGTAATGGAGTATCAGCTGCATCAGGCGCAATCAACTCGCAATTTTCGCCGTTCACACTTCACCACTACTGAGTGGGCCTCTATAATAAGAATAATAATAATATTATTTATTTATATAGCGCCATAATATTCCGCAGTGCTTTACAGTTTAACAGTTTCAAAACAAAAGTCATAAGTAACAACGTTAACAATACAATAATTAAAGCTAAATCAGCCGCCCCTGCTGGTGAAAGTTTACAATCTACAATGAGGTGGGGGAGGTACAAAGTACAGGTGTTTATATACAATGGTGTTTTTACAATGATGGTTCAGCCATTTTAAGGGAGTGAGGGATGCATGGAGATAGTGAATGGGCTACACACACAGACTTACACATAGAATGACTTTGATTACTGAATGTGATAGACCACTGTGAACAAATGTGTTTTGAGTGAGCGCCTGAAACCATCCAAATTGCGGATAGTCCTAATTTCTTGGGGTACAGCATTCCAGAGGATTGGCGCAGCGCGGGAGAAGTCTTGGAGTTGGGAGTGGGAGGTACGGATTAGTGCAGAGGTTACTCGAAGGTCGTTTGCAGAGTGCAGCAGTCGGTTAGGCCGATAAATATAAATGAGGGAGGAGATGTAAGGGGGTGCTGCACTGTGGAGAGCTTTGTTGGTGAGAACCAGTAATTAGAATTGGATCCTATAATGAATTGGCAGCCAGTGTAATGAGTGGCGAAGGACTCTATGAAGGACATCTGCCACGTTTTGCGTGCGTTTGATGAGTCAACGCGGATGGCGAGTGCAGATGATGCACTAGTCAGCCTGACTGTCCCCCTTATCTGCCTGCTTCAAAAAACACTGCAAGCACTAAGGCATGAGGTTTTGGAAGAGGTGGAGGATGAGGAGTCACAAATTCCATCACCTTCTGGACAGTCAGCGCAACGTGGTTCCTCACAAAGGGCTGGAGGACTTTCAAAGTACCATGCTGTATCAACAATTGAACCTCCAGAGTCGCTGTCTATATTTTCATAACCATTCCAAACTTTTATGTATTTACAAAGCACATAATGTACAGTTTTTGGCTATCCTTTTGTAATGCTATTGTGTTTCCATAAAGTGATGTTACAGAATTATGATACAATGTTTTTACATTTTGAGTTTTAAATTTTGTAAATTTTTATGTATTTGAAGGACTTTGTGAGGAGGATGAGGAGGAGTCAATGGAGGAGGAAGACATCGCTCCAGAGGGAGGTAGACAATGCTCTAGTCAGTATGTAGACCAAGGGTGGGGTGATGCACAGCAGGCAGAGATGACGCCTCTTGTAGGGGACAACGTTTCTTGGCCAGTTGGGAGTCTGCAGCACATGGTTGATTTCATGCTGCAGTGCCTGAGAAACGACCGCCGCATCGAACACATTCACACCACGTCTGATTATTGGCTGTACACCCTCCTAGACCCTCGCTACCGGGACAACTTACAAAGCCTCATCACACCGTTGAACCGGGAGCGTAAAATGCGGAAGTACCAAGACACACTGGTGCAATCCATAATGTTCTCCATTCCAGCCGAGAGCACTGCTGCTGCTACTGCTTTACAAAGCAGCTCTGTGCGTCGAGGCAGTGGAGACAGCTCTGCAACAAGAGGAGCACAAGCAGCGCCTCTGCACAGGGCAAGAACAGTATGTTCCAAATGTGGCGAAGTTTTGTGGCAGCGACACCAATGTCTACACCATCCGAGACGGCTCCAGTCAGCAGGAGGCAACATTTCCGTAAGATGGTGACAGACTACATGTCTTGCCCTCTCAGTGTACTCCCAGATGGCTCTTCCCCATTCAAGTTTGTTGTCTCTAAGCTGGATACATGGCCAGAGCTTAGCCAGTATGCATTGGAGGTGCTGGCTTGCCCTGCTGCCAGTGTATATCGGAGCGCGTCTTTACTGCTGCAGGTGGTGTACTAACAGACCTTTGCATGCGACTATCCTCCGATAATGTAGAACGGCTTACTTTTCTGAAAATGAACTAGGCATGGATCTCGCCTGAATTTGCCTGTCCGGTTTCAGATTAACTAACTGGTTGGCAACGTTTTCCATGTCTCCTGTTATGTTCATCTTTCTACCACCTGAACTATACTCCCTGGGCTACAACACTGCCAGTTGCTGCTCAGAAGTGTCGTGTCCACAGACCAATACAAAAGCTATAGTGATAGTGGGGTTCAGTAACGCCTGCTGTTCCCTACTGTGTGTCTGACAAAAATTAATGCTGCTAACTCCAAATTAAAGTTCAAATTAAAGTTCAAACATCTCATACTAGGCCTCAGCCTACAACCTCCTTGACCCTGGGCTCAGAAGTGTTGGATGCACAGATCAAAACAATCGATGATGTGTTTGTGGGGTTCAGTAACGCCTGCTGTTCCCCTGCTGTGTGTCCGGCAAAAATTACTGCTACCTAGCTACACATGTTGAAAAAAACATGACATGTTAAAGTGGCTAGTGCTACACATAGATATCAGGCTACACCCTTATTTCTAAGCTGTAAATAAGTCAAACGTCACATTTAAAACCATTCAATGATTAGTGTTGGTAACAAATCTGTAACTAAATAATTGTGACATATTATGGCAGATATCCACATGTCTAACACAAATGCTAACACAAAAGCATACTTATGCTATAGGGTACTGATGGTGAACCTTCTCACTCCATAACTTTGACAAATCCAACTCACATCATGCCTCAAATGCTGCAATGTTGGAAGTGCATAATGTGGGTTGAACTTTGACAACAGCTGCAGTGCGAAGGTTATCCTTCTGTGTTCTTGGCTTTTAAATAAAAGCATACAAGTAAATATAATAATACATTGTTGATTAAGGGACGTGATGTACACCTGTAATATTGTGCAAACAATGGATGTAGGACTATTCCTCTTCAACATTACTTATATTTGTGTCATTTCAAAAAATACATATTTTTGTTAAAAATTAAAAACCCATGTTCACTACCTGTGAAAGGCCCCTTTGTGTACTTCTATAGTGTTTGAAACCAATGTATTGTATACGGATGGAAGCACTCACAGTAATAGATTTGAATTATTTGAAATAGAATGTAGCAGCACCAATTCGAGAAAAATGTGAAGGATAAGGCAGTGAGACACGCTCAGCAGAGTACAAGCAACAGTGGTTGAAAAACGAACTGGAGCGGGATCTGCACTACAAAAATGAAAACCTCTGACTACAGTAAACAGTGCACACAACTGTTCAGTAGCTGTGAAAGGCCCGTTTGTGTACTTCTATATTGTTTGCAACCAATGTATTGTATACGGATAGAAGCACGTCACAGTAATAGATTTCAATTATTTGAAATAGAATGTAGCAGCACCAATTCGAGAAAAATGTGAAGGATGAGGCAGTGAGACACGCTCAGCAGAGTACACGCAGCGGTGGTTGAAGTAAGTGGAGCGGGATCTACGCTCCTACCAAAAAATTAAACCTCAGACTAGAGTGAACACTGAACACAACTGTTCACTTGCTGTGAAAGGCCTTTTTGTGGACTTCTATTATGTTTGCAAGCAATGTATTGTATTTTGATGGAAGAGCGTCACACTAATAGATTTTAGTAAATTGAAAATAGAATAAAGCAGCACCAATTTTAGAAAAATTACAAGGATGAGCCAGTGACAGACACTCAGCAGAGTACACGCAGCGGTGGTTGAAGTAAGTGGAGCGGGATCTACGCTCCTACCAAAAATTTAAACCTCAGACTAGAGTGAACACTCAACACAACTGTTCACTTGCTGTGAAAGGCCTTTTTGTGGACTTCTATTATGTTTGCAAGCAATGTATTGTATTTTGATGGAAGAGCGTCACACTAATATATTTTAGTAAATTGAAAATAGAATAAAGCAGCACCAATTTTAGAAAAATTACAAGGATGAGCCAGTGACAGACACTCAGCAGAGTACACGCAGCGGTGGTTGAAGTAAGTGGAGCGGGATCTACGCTCCTACCAAAAATTTAAACCTCAGACTAGAGTGAACACTGAACACAACTGTTCACTTGCTGTGAAAGGCCTTTTTGTGGACTTCTATTATGTTTGCAAGCAATGTATTGTATTTTGATGGAAGAGCGTCACACTAATAGATTTTAGTAAATTGAAAATAGAATAAAGCAGCACCAATTTTAGAAAAATTACAAGGATGAGCCAGTGACAGACTCTCAGCAGAGTACACGCAGCGGTGGTTGAAGTAAGTGGAGCGTGATCTGCATTTAAAAAAAAAAAAATACCTCACAGACTGCAGTGAACACTGAAACACAACTGTTCACTAGCTGTGAAAGGCTCCTTTCTGTACTTCTATAGTGTTTGCAACCAATGTATTGTTTACGCATCACACTATAATTTCTATTGAATGGAGCAGCTAGAATTACACTAAAGAAAAAAAAAAAGAGTCTGTGAGTGACACGTGCAGATGCCTACAGACAGCGTTGGATGCAGAGCAAACTGCAGCATCACCTGCACTCTCACACACACATCTTGCACAGAGCTGTTAAAACAACACTGCAAGGCAAAAGGAAGCTTTACACAGCGGTTGGTAAACTAGCCTGCCTAAAGCACAGTACACAAAATCGCAATCTCTAACTGTCCCTCAGAGTCAGCAGAGCAGCGTTCTATCCCTAACTGAGTTCACAGCACAGTGACGCTAAAATGGCGGCGGCGCCTTTTATAGTGCATTCTGACATCATTTCAGCAGCCAATCACAGCCATGCCATTAGTTAAGATGACTGCAGCAGTACAGGATGTGCCCACACTTCGTTGGATTCCTCACTGGCTGACTAAAATCACAGTGCCTCTCAAAGAATTATGGGAACTTCCGATTCCGGTATACGATATAGGAAAAATATCGGAACTAAGTATCGGAATTCCAATACAGCGAATATCGGCCGATACCCGATACTTGCGGTATCGGAATGCTCAACACTAGTGCTCACACGTATCTATGAAAAAGCTGATGCTAGCTATAATCAGTCGCTTAAGACGACCCTGGCTATAGCTCATAGGGACTTTTTACCAAGGATACAGAAACAAGGACAGAAGATATCTATTATTTTCTTTACTAGTCACGTAGGAAAACTGGGACAAAGAACAATAAACAATAAATCTGCTACTTCAGCCCTTTTATCATAATTATCATAATTATCATACTTATACTAAAACAGCCAATAACCTAGCAGCTTTTAATTGTATGCTAATTGACTAACCAGCCCCTTTTTGTAAACGTATAAAACCTTGAATGAATAATAAACTGTTGGTCTTGACGAACTGTTATACTGACACTTCCGTTGTGGACAGTCCTCATTTCGTCTGAGCGCTCAAAGAAAAGACATTTAATATAAGATTGGGAACAGCAACAGCAAACACTGCAGGATAGATTTATCCTAATTAAATTTCCATAACACCTGCTTCCCAGTCTACTGTCTGGCTGCAGCCTCCAGTACCTCTGCTACCTGCTACCTGTCCACTGTCTGCCTGTGGCCTCCAGTGCCTCTGCTACCTGCTTCCCAGTCTCCCGTCAGCCTGCAGCCTCCTGTACCTCTGCTACCTGCTTCCAGTCTACTATCAGTATGTGTCCTCCTATACCTCTGCTACCCACTTCCCAGTCTCTTGTCTGCCTGCAGCCTCCTGTACCTCTGCTATCTGCTTCCCAGTCTCCTATCAGTAAGTGTCCTCCTATACCTCTGCTACCCACTTCCCAGTCTCCTGTTTGCCTGCGACCTACAATACATTTGCTACCTGCTTTCCAGTCTCCTGTCTGTCTGCGGTCTCTAATACCTCTGCTATGGGTTTCCTGCATGACGTACATGCCTGCTGCACATGCACCAATGTCCCATTTGCCCACCTTTGGCTAGGAGGATTCACCTCACCAGGTGAGCCAAAACAAAGGATAACTGAACATGACATCTTTTTCAGGCAGATTCTGCTACTTGAAAAAACGCTACAAAGAAGGAACATAATTTACTGAAGTGTCAAAACGACGCTGTGTATATGGTCCATCCTTTTGAACTCTTTTTAATTGCTTCTGGCCTCTACAGGCAGCTCTGCTTGGAAGCTGCTCTCTATTTTATACTTAGAATATATAAAATAGACACTGGCAGAGAAGCCACTGCAAAAGACATCCAAGATGTCACAAAACACGCTTTAGGAAAAACACTGCCAGAGTCTTCCTGAAGCATCTTTGCCTTGGAAAACTCAACAGATACAGTGGCATCTAAAAGATGTCATGCACACATGCCCCAATGCAATATTTATTTTAAGAAAGCAAATAAAAAAGAACAGTTCTTTTATATAAAAAGTTTTTGTTGATGAAAATCCTTATTGCTATAACCCACATATTACATTGAGTTAGTGATACAAAGTGTTTGGCTATTGACATAAAAAATATTGTGGTAATTAATTTCAAAATGTAAAAAGTACATTTGAAACAAAGAATTCTTGGTGGTTGGTGATCAAATACTTATTTAATGCAATAAAATGCAATATAATAATTTAAAAATCACGCAATGTGATTTTCTGGATTTTTGTAGATAGTATCTGGAGTGTACCTATCATAAAAATTACAGACCTCTCTATTCTTTGTAGGTGGGAAAACTTGCAAAATCTGCAGTGTATCAAATACTTATTTACCCCACTGCATAAAAAAACTAATTAATGTTGAGAGCATAGCAGCCAAGCACTGAGCCTAGGGAAGGTAAGTAAAGCTCAAATTGCAGAATCTCACAAGGTCACTAATGAACTTTAACCCCTTTCCGATATCGGGCATAAAATTACGCCAATGTCGGACTCCCTCTCTTAGATGTGGGCTCCAGCGGTGAGCCCACATCTTTCCCGGCACATGTCAGCTGTTTTGAACAGCTGACAAGTGCCAGGAACAGCTGCGGGTTGAATCACGATCTACCCACGGCTATTAACCCGTTAAATGCCGCAGTCAAACTCTGACTGCAGCATTTAACATGCACTTCCGGCAATTGTGCCAGAAATCCGCCCATCGGTGACCCCAATCACGTGATCGCGGGTCATCAATGGGTTGTCATGACAACCAGAGTTCTCCTGGAGACCTATAAGGTTGTGACTGCTGGATTGCTAGGAGCGCTGCCCGGTGGTCGGCGCTCATAGCAAATGAGGTATTCTGCTACATACAGGTGATCTGATCATCGCCTGTATGTAGCAGCAGGGCTGCTACAAGGAATTTCGGGGCCCCATACTGGCAAAATATTTGGTTCCCCCTTGAGACTCCGCCAAAGTTCAAGGCTCCACCCCTTGAACTTTCCATATTCCCACCGCTCTTTCTTGGAAAAACTACACATCTCACCAATCATACATTAACAGTTCCCATCACCAGATCACACATACAGCCAGCAGCTTTTGTTTTGGCAAAAAGATTTTTTAAGCCACCACCACGACAAGGTAGATTCTTTTGGCCGAGCTCTACTCTACTCTATCCTATTAATCATTTGTTAAAATGTGCAATACAATTCAGGTATATTTTTATTTATTTTTCAATTTTTAAAATGACCAATAATATCACATACCTGTAGACTGTGAGCCCTCGCGGGCAGGGTCCTCTCTCCTTCGGTACTTGTGTGTCCCTTGTCTAGCACGTTTATTGTACCTGTCTATATTTTCCCTTTTCATATGTAAAGCGCCATGGAATAAATGGCTGTTATGATTCGGTAGCTGAGGAGTGCAGGCAAAAAGGCAATACACCAGAGCAGTTGGAATCTATGAGATTGCAGTACCCTGACTAACCACCACAACTAGAGGCAGCCGTGGAGCGTTCCTACGTTGGTCCTAGACGCCTCGTCACAGCCTGAGAAACTAACTACACCTAAAGATAGAAATAGGAAAGCTATCTGCCCCGGAGCAGAACCCCAAAGATAATAGCAAGCCCCCAAACATGTAATGGCGGTTAGACAAGACGAAATACTGACACAGACAGAAAATAGTATGAGCAAACGTTGGGGCCCAAACTAACTAAATAGAAAAGGATAGGAAGGGTACTTACTGCAATCCCAAAAAAACCCTGAAAGCACCAACTCTACTAATTTCAAAATCACCTGAGATCACACGACCTCTACCACCTAAATTAGCTCTCTGGTGTAACAAATCAAAACAGCAGCCACTGAAAAAACTGGAAAAAGCAAAAGTACAAACATCAGTGGCTGAACTAAACTGAGAGGGCAAAAGCCCCCTGAGGGGACCCAGAAGGCCCCCACAGAAGTGCAGGACAAAATGCAAAAATCAAGCACAGAAACAAAAAGAAGAAAATGTCTTATCTGTTAGAAGGAGATGCAGACACGACACAGCAGGCTACAAGGGAAACTGGAATCAAGGATTCAGACCAGAACAATTGATCACCGGCAACCCTGATGGGAAGGTGACTCCCTTATATAAGACCAGTCAGTAACACCTGATTCCCAGTCCTCACAATCTTCACTGAACAGACCAGTACCGCTTGTAACCACCAGAGGGAGCCTCTGCTCAGAACTCATCTCAAGCCCATTCACAACAAATGGCGCTATATAAATGTGTAATAATGATAATAATAATAATACAAAGGACAAATACCACCGCACCATGATCAGACACCATATTACCACCACATAGAGACCTATAATACCACATAAAAGGAACAAATACCGCCACACCATGTCCAGACCACATATTACCACCACAGTGACCGAATAATAGCACATACAAGGGACAAATACCACCGCACCCTGTCCAGATCACATATTACCACCACATGGTGACCAATAATATCACATAAAAGGAACAAATACCACCACACCATGACCAGACAACATATTACCACCACATAGTGACTGAATACTACAATACTGATCATTAATTAAAAAAACACAATACTAATATCACCATAAGTGTCATTATACACATGAGATCTGTACTTAGAATGCAGTGTCTGTGTACAGGTAATACAGTGATTACCGGTGACATTATACACAGGAGATCTGTATACAGTATTAGTGTACAGGTAACACAGTGATCAACAGTGACATTATACACACGAGCGCTGTATATATTGTACAGATTATATTGTGATCAATGACATTATATACAGGAGCTCTGTATATAGTGTCAGTGTACAGGTAATACAGTGATCACAGGTGAAATTGTACACAGGACCGCTGTATATGGTATACAGTGTGTAGTGTCAGTGTACAGGTAACACACTGACTCACCAGTGACGTCTCTAGGTAAAGTCATCTCTTCATCTTTGCTTTACATCTTCATCTATCCAGGGCTCTTCTCTGCAGGAAATAATACAGTTATCTAGAGCTTGCAGAACACATTACTTAATTTTTTCAAAACTTCTAAACTATACAAGATAAAGAAAAAAAGGCGACATAGTGTTGCTCTGCACAGTAACAGGACCCCCTCCCCATTTAAAACAGTATCCTCAGAAAATAAAATAAATACATCACTGCAGTAATAATATCCCTTAATTAGCTCCTATGGTAATAATATCCCCCATCCTGGCCCCCGTGTGTTTCATTCCTGGCTCCAGCCATATGTTCTCCCATCCTGGTCCCATATGTTCTTCCATTCTGCCCTCATGAGTATCCATTCTGCCTCATGTGATGACCCATCCTGCCCCATCTGTCCCGTGATCCTGCCCCATCTATCCCGTGATCCTGCTCCATCTGTCTCCACTGTATCCATCCTGACCATTATCCTGCACCATGTGTCTCCATCCTGTCGCATGTCTCCATCCTGCCCCATGATCCTGCCCCATCTGTCTCCATCTTGCCCCATGATCCTGCCCCATGTCTCCATCCTGCCCCATGATCCTGCCCCATCTGTCTCCATCTTGCCCCATGATCCTGCCCCATCTGTCTCCATCCTGCCCCCTGTGTCTCCCATCCTGCCCCGTGTCTCCCATCCTGCCCCATGTGTCTCCCATCCTACCACCGTGTCTCCCATCCTGCCACTGTGTCTCCCATCCTGCCCCCGTGTCTCCCATCCTGCTACCGTGTCTCCCATTCTACCACCGTGTCTCCCATCCTGCTCCCGTGTCTTCCATCCTGCCCGTGTCTCCCATCATGCCACCGTGTCTCTCATTCTGCCCCCATGTCTCCCATCCTGCCCCCGTCTTCCATCTACCTGGCCGTGGTACAGTGCCGAACTCCACCCAGGCATTTCAGGGGGGACTCGCAGGCGAATGACAATGATGTCATACGCCAGAGAGGCGCGCGCTGATGTCAGCTGCCTGCCTCCGATTGGCTGGCGGATTTTAACTATAGCCGTGCGGGCCCGCACAGCAATAAAGTTTAACTGGACCTGCGTCTCAGATGCAGGTTCAGTTACTGCACTGGCAGGACCGCTAGGACCAGCTGAGCAAAGGAGAGGGTGCCTGTGGCGGGCCCCCTCTTTTCATCAGGCTCCATACGCCAGTCAGGGGCCCTGTGTAGCAGAGCCGATCGAGTTATGGCAATTTCTAGTCTTCCATTGAGACTATTGAAGCATGCCAAAAGTGAAAAAAAATTTTTTTTAAAAAAATAAAAAAATATAAAAGTTCAAATCACCCCCCTTTTTTTTTGTTAAACGGCGTCGCGAGAAAAAAAGTCTAAATGCCAGAATTACGTTTTTTTAGTCTCCGCAACTAGAGTTGAGCGATACTTTCCGATATCCAAAAGTATCAGAATCGGAATGGTATCGCCGATACCCAAAAAATATCGGCGATACCCGATACCGATACCGGAAATCCAATGTAAGTCTATGGGAACAAAATATCGGAATTAAAAAAAAACATTCTTGCCTTGTTGGTTAATTGTACATGAAGGAAAACAACAAAGAGTAATGTAGAATGTATTGGGGGAGGTTGAGGAGACATTAAAGGCATAGATGTTTAACCCAATCAAATGGAATAGCATTAATATTTTTTTTTTTAAAATATGTTCGGATTGACGAATAAATTGACAATGTTGTTAACGTTTTTTCTATTTTGTCAAATATGTATATTTCACAACTTCCATGCTCTTCACCTTTTTAACTTTTGCCACACTTTCTCCTTCATAATCTTCAGCAGCATCATCTTTTTCATCAAATTATTCTTCATCTTCACCTTCTTTATCTTCTTCTTAAACATCTTGCTATTCATCTTTTTGTTAACATTACTCATATTGTTCTTATTAAACTATTCTTCTTCTTCATATTCTACTTCATCTTCATCTTCTTCATCATATTCTTATTTGTGACAGAGATTCCTGTACTTGTAATCTGTCAAAGTATGAATTTTTCATCCTTCCGTTCTTGCTGTCACAAAAGATTTAAATTACAACAGTATTTGTCCGTGTTCAGTTTAGCCTGCAGCAGCAGGCATTTTCCAGGGGCACCACGAGGAGGAACGGACTCACCCCCATACACTGCTTAGTCTTCTTCTGCTTATAATTTAGAGCATATATTTTGCTCTTCATTTTGGTCTTATACTTCATGTTCTTCTGCTTTTTGATCTTCTGCTTATTGTTCTTCTGTCTCTTGTTCTGTATCTTGTAGTTTGTCTTAACCTTCTTTGTCCTGTTGGGTAATCTTTTATTTCTTCTTTGTGATGGTGTTCAGGCTGGTTGGCTTGATGCTCGTCGTCCTTGTGGTCGTCATCTTCTTCGGGGTGGTCATCAGGGTCGTCGTCTTCATTGTTGGAGATCCAGAGTGATTACCCAAAAAAACATTTAAAAAATCTTCAATTTGTAAATGTAACTGAAGGTACAAGAAGGCTGACTAACTTCCGAGAACCAGCTGACGTTACTGGAACCTGGACGGGTAGCAGAAGGTACAAGAGCCAATGCAAGTAACGAGGACCAGCTGACTGTGCTGGAACCCGGAGGGGCAGCAGAAGGAAAAGAGCCAATGGCACAACCGAGGACCAGCTGACGTTACTGGGACACGGTTACTAAGCAGGAGGTACCTGTGCTCCAAAGCACTACCAAGGACCAGCAGACGTTGCTGGAACTCGGATACCGAGATGGAGGCACCTAGGCCAAAAGCACTGCGTAGAACCAGCTGACGGTACTGGAACCCGGACGGGTAGCATAAGGCACCCATGAAAATGTAAGTTGACAGGCCGCAAGCCGTCCGCAGTTACCGAATCACACAGTCCTACAGTGGGTGCTTGTCCTATTGTCACAACGGAAACAGCCTTTATTTACTTATCCCACAGCACACATAGGAATCACCTAAACTGCAGGCACCATACAGTCGGCTAACCCGAATGCAACACGACAGGACAACTTATTGGAGGCAAATTGACGTTGACACTGCCAGGAAACAGCTGTCGTGCTGTAACCAGGCTAGGCAGGAGTCAGCACCCCTGCCAATTACTTCCGAGCAACAACTGGCGGTGTTGGAGCCCAGGGATGAGAAGAGAACAGGGTGGAGGACTTTTTGCGGTACACACAGCAGGGGAACAGCTGACATTACTGAACCCCAGTAACACAGGAGCAAGTGTTGACTGTGCTAACAGCACTTCCGAGCAACAACTGGCGGTGTTGGAGCCCAGGGTCAAGGAGGGTGTAGGCAGAGGCCTAGTATGAGATGTTTGAAGTTAAATTTGTAGTTAGCAGCATAAATTTTTGCCAGACACACAGCAGGGGAACAGCAGGCGTTACTGAACCCACAAACACATCAGCGATTGTTTTGATCTGTGCATCCAACACTTGTGAGCAGCAACTGGCGGTGTTGAAGCCCAGGGTCAAGAAGGGTTTTGAAATAAAATATTGAGTTATTGCCTTGTTACGTGGCCATTGCAAATGTATGTACTTCAAACAAGAAAAAATGAATGTTTACTAGGAGAATAAAATGATGAATTTCAATTCCAAGAATAAAAATAAACACCCTTAAAATATAAACGCATATAAGCACATGGCAACAAGAAATGGAACAACACACCACCCAAAATTTATTTTACAAAATATAGTGTTGTAAATTTATTAATAAAAGTCCATTTTTGTATTTAGGAATGATGCGTAAGGAACGCTATGTTAAACTATAACATAGTGAAGACAATGGATTTTGTAATAGTCACTAGTGTTGAGCATTCCGATACCGCAAGTATCGGGTATCGGCCGATATTCGCTGTATCGGAATTCCGATACTTAATTCCGATATTTTTCCTATATCGTATACCGGAATCGGAAGTTCCCATAATTCTTTGAGAGGTAATGTGATTTTAGTCAGCCAATGAGGAATCTTATGAAGTGTGGGCACATCCTGTAATGCTGCGGTCATCTTAACTAATGGCATGGCTGTGATTGGCTGCTGAAATGATGTCAGAATGCACTATAAAAGGCGCCGCCTCCATTTTAGCGTCACTGTGCTGTGAACTCAGTTAGGGACAGAACGCTGCTGTGCTGACTCTGAGGGACAGTTAGACATAGCGATTTTGTGTACTCTACTGTGCTTTAGGCAGGCTAGTTTACCAACCACTGTGTAAAGCTTCCTTTTGCCAGTGTTGTTTTAAAGCTCTGTGCAAGGTGTGTGTGAGAGTGCAGGTGACGCTGCAGTTTGCTCTGCATCCACCGCTGTTTGTAGGCATCTGCACGTGTCACTCACAGACTCTTTTTTTTATTTGATTTTGTGGAATTGGTGCAGCTCCATTATATTTAAAAAAAATCTAATCTATTAGTGTGACGCGCTTCCATCCGTATACAATACATTGGTTGCAAACACTATAGAAGTAGACAAAGGAGTAGCCTTTCACAGATTGTGGACAGTTGTGTTTCAGTGTTCACTGTAGTCTGTGAGCTTTTCATTTTTTGAGTGCAGATTACGCTCCAGTTAGTTCTTCAACCACTGCTGGTTGTAGTCTGCTGAGCGTGTGTCACTGCCTCATCCTTCACATTTTTCTCTAATTGGTGCTGCTCCATTATATTTGAAAAAAATCTAATCTATTAGTGTGATGCGCTTCCATCCGTATACAATACATTGGTTGCAAACACTATAGAAGTACACAAAGGGGCCTTTCACAGCTACTGAACAGTTGTGTTTCAGTGTTCACTGTAGTCTGTGAGCTTTTCATTTTTTGAGTGCAGATTACGCTCCAGTTAGTTCTTCAACCACTGCTGGTTGTAGTCTGCTGAGCGTGTGTCACTGCCTCATCCTTCACATTTTTCTCTAATTGGTGCTGCTCCATTATATTTGAAAAAAATCTAATCTATTAGTGTGACGCGCTTCCATCCGTATACAATACATTGGTTGCAAACACTATAGAAGTACACAAAGGGGCCTTTCACAGCTACTGAACAGTTGTGTTTCAGTGTTCACTGTAGTCTGTGAGCTTTCATTTTTTGAGTGCAGATTACGCTCCAGTTAGTTCTTCAACCACTGCTGGTTGTAGTCTGCTGAGCGTGTGTCACTGCCTCATCCTTCACATTTTTCTCTAATTGGTGCTGCTCCATTATATTTGAAAAAAATCTAATCTATTAGTGTGACGCGCTTCCATCCGTATACAATACATTGGTTGCAAACACTATAGAAGTAGACAAAGGGGCCTTTCACAGCTACTGAACAGTTGTGTTTCAGTGTTCACTGTAGTCTGTGAGCTTTTCATTTTTTGAGTGCAGATTACGCTCCAATTAGTTCTTCAACCACTGCTGGTTGTAGTCTGCTGAGCGTGTGTCACTGCCTCATCCTTCACATTTTTCTCTAATTGGTGCTGCTCCATTATATTTGAAAAAAATCTAATCTATTAGTGTGACGCGCTTCCATCCGTATACAATACATTGGTTGCAAACACTATAGAAGTACACAAAGGGGCCTTTCACAGCTACTGAACAGTTGTGTTTCAGTGTTCACTGTAGTCTGTGAGCTTTTCATTTTTTGAGTGCAGATTACGCTCCAGTTAGTTCTTCAACCACTGCTGGTTGTAGTCTGCTGAGCGTGTGTCACTGCCTCATCCTTCACATTTTTCTCTAATTGGTGCTGCTCCATTATATTTGAAAAAAATCTAATCTATTAGTGTGACGCGCTTCCATCTGTATACAATACATTGGTTGCAAACACTATAGAAGTACACAAAGGGGCCTTTCACAGCTACTGAACAGTTGTCTGCAGTGTTCACTGCAGTCTCTGAGGAATAACCACACTTAGGCCTTATAACTTTTCTGACTTTCTTTATCAATCTACCAAGATGAAGAAGGCAGGGAGTAAGGCAGTGGTCGTGGCCATGGAGTTTCAGCAGGGAGAGGACGTGGGGATTCTGTGGCTGCTGCCGCACCCAGTGACACAGCATCCACCAGTTTTCCCCGTGAGCGTTCCTTTATGCGCACTTTTGTAGGAGCTCAGCGTACCCCCTGCTGCGGGAAGAACAAATTGAAGCCGTTGTTGGTTGGATGGCAGCCAATGCATCGACTTCAATTCCTTCCACCTCCTCTCAGGACCACAGCACTGTTGAACAACCATCTGTCTCTTCACCGCCTGCCAAATTGCCCAGGCAGTCAGAGAGTTCTGAACTGGAGCCAGCTGAGTCTCTGCTTCTGTTCTCAGAATCTGTTGGCTTGCAAACAGGGGTCCAGCCAAGCAGCATTCTGGAATGTGAAGAAGAGGCAGTATACAGTGATGCGCAACAGCTGTGTCTCTCTGAATGTGAAGAGGCGGGTGAGCCAGTGCCGATGGTCAGCACACCGCAGAACGCATCTGATGATGATGAGACTCAGGTGCCATTTTCTGTTGAGCAAGGTGCTGGCCAGACCACCCAACAGCAGCAGGTGTTGGAAGAGGGTAGTGGAGATGATGAGGTCCAAGACCCAACATGGCGTGAGGAACAGGAAGGTGGTGGTAGCAGCTCTGAGGAAGAGATTGCCCCAACGGTCCAAACAGTAGGGAGAGGTAGGCTGCAGACTCGGTTGCCTGTAGCCTCCAGGTTGGCACCCGTTCGTAGCAGTTCTCTTCCAACAGCCAAACCGGGCACTCCAGGACTTGCACTGCGTGGTCCTTTTTTGACACACTTGCAGATGATATTTGCATGTCAAATGCAAAGCTGTGTAATCAAAAAGTTTAAAAGAGGTAAAAATATCAGTAACCTCAATACCACAAAATATGTGGAAACATGGACGGACAAAGCACGTGGTTGAGTTACAAAGACACACTGGGAGATGTAGGCCAACCTACAGCAGCACCTACATCTTCAACTCGGTTGGAGCCTCTTCCTCAGCTCAACACAGTGGTTCGGCTTCCTCACAGGATCGCCATGGAAGAACCTCTGTCACGTTGTCCAGAGACCAGTGTTATTCCACCCACAGCTGCAAGTTCCCTGTCATCCTCACACTCCCAGGCCACAAAACAGCCATCGGTAGACAGGCATGGGATAAAAGACGGTGTAATGTAAGGAGTACAGTCATATAGTGTTTGTGCTTGGGTTGCGATGAAAACACAGGGAGTTACAGGTTTGATATAGAAGGTCTTGTATTACTTTTACAAGTGGCAATAATAGTCACACAGTTTGCAGTACAAAAGCAGGAGACACAGCAGGGCCAGAGTAACTTAAGCTCAGCAATCACTCTCACAAAGTTCAGGATCTCTTCTCTGTTACGATAAGTCCATGCAAACGTGGATCTATCAAATAGCAAGGTTCCAAAGTCCACGAGTGTTCCAAAGTTCCACAATAGGAAATAATGGAGTACAAGGTCCAAGGCTTCCAGGAGTCAGGTCACAGGTTCACTGCAGGCTTGATTCTGAAGCACTGATTGCTCAGCGTGGCTGGCTTAAGAAGCAAGAGGGAGAGAATCAGGGCGGGAACATGCAAGCTGGAAACTCCATATTGACTGAGGGCAAAGACAGCTGCAGCAAGACAGAAAGTAAAATGGTGACGGAAAAACATGAGTTCAGGAACTGTACACAGACCTTACATTACTCCCCCTTAGGGACAACCTCCGGATGACCTCAGACCGGGGCTTGTGTGGGTTACCTCTGATGAAACTGACGGAGCAAGCGAGGAGCCATTAACGTTATTGACTGGTTCCATGAATTGTCCTCCACTGGGTAGCCTGCCATTTAATCAAATATTGTAACTGATTTCTATACAACCTGGAATCTAGAATCCTTTCCACCAAAATTCTTCTGACCATCGACTAGCACTGGGTCAGGGCAAGGAGAAGAAGTCAGGAAACGTATTGGGTGTCGCAGCCTTTAGTAGAGATACATGAAAGACAGGTGGATTCTCATAGTTTGGGCAGTTGAAGACGACAAGCGACAGCATTATAATTTTACTGATTTTATAAGGTCCAATGTATTTTATGTCCCAACTTAGATGATGGAATTCTTAACTTAAGATTTCTGGTTGACAGCCAGACCAGGTCTCCTACCTTGAAAGCTGGTGAGGTTTACAAATTATCTGCGGCTTTCTTGTACCTTTCCTGAGCCAATTCCAGATTTCCCTTTAGAAGATCCATATTCTTTTGTAAAGCGTGATTCTTTCAGCCATGCTAGCAAAGGCGTTTCTATGGGAAATCGAGGAAGAATATTAGGATGATAACAAATTGGAGTAAAAAAGGAGACTGCTTAGTGGAGGCGCTCTGAGAGTTGTTATAAAGAGAATCAGCCAGTGGAAGTAGAATCCACCAATCATCCTGTAGGTGGCAGATAAAGCAGCGAAGATACTGCTCCAGGGTTGATTGGTTCGTTCCGTCTGTCATTAGTTGAGGATGAAAAGCAGAAGAAAGGTCACTTTAATGTCCAATGCTGCACAGAAATTTTGCCAAAACTTGAAGTGAATTGCACCCTCGATCCGAATAACCTCATTGGTACTCCATGTAAACGAAAACATTTTTAATCATCAAATTGATGTCTGTCTTGCAGTGGGTAAGCCGACACAAGGATAAATGAGTGCTTTTGTTAAACGATCAACCACCACTAGAATGGTTGTTTTCCCTTGAGAGGTTGGTAACTCCACAATGAAGTCCATAGAAATGGATCCCCACGGGCGGGACGGGTGAGAAGAGGTTGCAACAGACCAGTTGGTGAGGAGCGAGGTGTTTTGCATCTTGCACAGACTTCACATGAGTGAATAGTTTAAAACATCCTTCTGCAAAGTGGGCCACCAAAAGAAACGAGAAAGAAATTCCTGTGTCTTTAGAATTCCTCTATGCCCAGCTATCTGGAATGTGAATGAGTTGCAATACTCTTAATCTGACTGTTTCAGGAATATACAGACGTTGTCCCTGAATCCACACACCATTCTTAAAGACAAGACTTACGTCCCTTGGGGGTTGTGCAAAAAGGATCGCATGTTGCTTCCTTGATGTCCTTAGTAGGTCTTGATTATGAATCACTCCCCAGGAATCTAGGTCAGGAAGAAATAGTCTTAGGAGAGTAAGTGGACGTGTCTCTGCTGAATAAATCCTAGAGAGTGCATCAGCCTTCCATGCGCGATCCTGGTCTATAAGAAATGATAAAATTAAATTGGTTTAAGAAAAGATTCCAGCGAGCCTGGCGAGGAGTCAGGCACTTAGCCGACTGATAAATTCAAGGTTACGATGGTCTGTCAGGATGACTATTTGCTGTGCAGCTCCTGAAGAAGGTGTTCCATTCTTTGAAGGCGGCAATAATGGCCAACAATCTCTATTGCCCACATGTAGTTCCTCTCAGCGAGGTCAACTGCTGGGAAAGAAGGCCAGGATGCAAGACATTCTTCTCACCTGTTCTCTGAGGAGTATAGCTCCAACGGCACATCTGAAGCTCCACCTCTATAATGAAGGCAATTCGGGGTTGGGAATGTACAAAGATAGGTGCAGTGGTAAATTTATCTTTTAGACGGGAAATGCTTCCTGGGCTTGGGGAGTCCAGGAGAACCTAGACTCTTTCGGGTAAGTTGGGTGATAGGTGACATACCTCAGAGAAATTCCTAATGAAACGTCTATAGAGTTGCAAACCGATGAAAGCGCTCCACCTCCTTCACATTTCTAGGACTTGGCCAATCCTTGATGGCTTGGGTCTTGTTCCATCCATACTAATTCCTTGTGTAGACAGTACATACCCCAGAAATTGAATTTCGGTCCTATGGAATTCACACTTTTCAAGTTTGATGTAAAGTGATTTTGTCTTAGAGTTCCAAGACCATTCTCACATGTCCATGATGTTCCTCTGTGGAGTTAGAAAAAATTAGAATTCATCCAAATAAATCACCACGAATGTATCTAGGAGATCCCTGAAGATGTCATTCACCAAGTGTTGGAAAGTGGGGGGCGGTACTCAGACCAAAAGGCATAACTAGATATTCAAAGTGTCCATAGCGTGACCTGAAATGCAGTCTTCCATTTATCCCAGGTCTAATACGGACTAAGTTATAGGCCCCCGGGAATCTAGTTTTAGAGAAAAATTTGGCATGTCGCACTCTTCCCAATAAACTCAGGGATTAAAGGCAATGGATAAACGGTTTCTAATAGTAACCTTATTGAGTTCCCTATAGTCTACGCAGGGTTCTAGAGATCCATCTTTCTTTTTACAAGAAGATGGGTGCACCTGCAGGAGATGAAGAGGGGCGTAATGAAGCCCTTGGCTAGATTTTCGTCTATGTAATCCTTTAAAGCCTTTTAGCTCGGGCCCGCCAGGGGAGATCTTACCAAAAGGTATCTCTGCTCCAGGCAATAATTCAATTGGACAATCATTGGACGGTGAGGGGGAAGCTGGTCAGCTTTTCTTGTCAACATAAATCCACATAGTCCTGGTATACAGCTGGTAGTTCAGGGACTGACATGTTCTTTAGGAACAGAGCAAGCTGAAACTTTTGGACTATCTGTTTCTCTGGAAAGTGTAATTCTTGGTCTCCCAGTTAATGGTAGGATTCTGAGCCTGCAGCCATGGTAGCCCTAGAATAATGGGAAAGTGGGGAGAGAGATAAGCATAAAGGACAGGTTTCTCTTGATAATCTTTACCCATAAGAAACCTCAAAGGCTCTGTTTCCTGATCCACTGGTCCAGGGTCAGCAGGGAGCCATCCAGTTTCCATCTGTACTGGAGTAGCCTTCTTCATGAACGTATCCCCTGTTTCAGAGCAAAGGAGACATCATAAATTTCCACTTGCCCCTGAGCGATCTAGCAGAGTAGACACCCAGCTGAGTCAACCCAGTTTGTATGGAAAGAAAGCAATGAGAATTGTTTTTCTTACAACTCAGCTGGGACACCGCTGAGGAAACTTGAAAAATTGCAGTGTTTAAACAGTCAAGTCCTCAGAAGTAAACGGAGTTAAGTCCGAGAAAATCAAATCTGTTTGCTGCAGATCTCTCTGGAGCCTGAGCTCGGACTAACAGATCCCCTCTCACAACACTCACAGTGAATGAGTGCTGCAGTAGTCTTACGAGAACGGCTGGGCAGTTTATAATGAAGTGCCCTGACTTACCACAATAGAAACATAGATTCTCCTTAAAACGATGTTCCTTGCGTGCATCACAACCCGTCGTTGTAAAGAGTTACCTGATGGTTCAGGTTCAGGTTCCCGTGTGATCCTACTCAAAGGTTCCTTAGCTGGAGAGGAAGGTAGGAAAAGGTTAGTGCGATGCTTTCGAAACCATCTCTCTTGCTGCGTTCAGTCAGACGAGTATCAATACGGATGCAGTAGTTAATAAAGTCACCTAACGAGTGGGGGGTCGGCACGAGCAAGTTCATCCTTAATCAGTGGAGATAAACCCTTTCGAAAAATAGATTTTTTGGCGGGAACTGTCCCAGGTGGTATCAAGGGCCCATCTCCTGAAATCCAAGGCATATTCAGTTACCGAGTGCTTACCTTGGCGCAAAGCTAACAGGCTGCTTCAGCTGTTGCCACCTCGATTGGGGTCATCATACACTGCCCCATGGCTGAAATGAAAGCATCAAGATGATCCAAACAATTCATCCTCAGTCTCAATCAGAGGGTTGCCCAATCAAAGCCTTGTTGGTAAGCAACATAATTATTAGTAAGCACTTTAGATCGTTCAGTGGGAAATTGTGAAGCATGTGCAGAAAAAAAAAGTTGCATTGATTAATAAATCCCGAATTTCTACGTTCACCGCCAAACGAAAAGGGGGCAAACTTAGGAATCCCAGAACTCGGGGCTACGGCAGGAGCCTGGATCGCTCTCTGAACCTCAATCCTGGCTCGCAAATCCTGGGCAGTCTGTCCAAACACTGCAAATTTTGATTAGTGAGGTCCTGTAGGTTTGTAAAAGGGTTTTTATAGTCTGCAAATCTGCAAGGATGTTATCAGTCACTCCGCAAAGTTCCTTTATGCGGCCTCCATTTTCCAGATCTTTTAAGACAGGAGTTACTGGGAGGAGAGGAGAAGAAAAAAAAAAACAATAGTGTTTACCTGTGGTAACACTGCAGAGAGAAAAAAAAATTAAGGGAACTGCTCACCTGGAATGGTTGTGAGAAGTCACAACCACTATCATCACAGAAGTTCAACCGGACATCCGATATCCACAGTTACAGCAGACACAAAGAGGAAAGAAAAAAAAAACAATAGTGTTTACCTGTGGGTAACACTGCGAAAAAAAACTTAAGGAATTGCTCATCTGGAATGGTTGTGAGAATCACAACCACTGTCATCACAGAAAGTACAACCGGACATCTGATATCCACAGTTACAGCAGACACAGCCTTTCCAGACCCAGCAGACACTAAGTTTGTCTTCAGAATCTTGTAATGTAAGGAGTCAGTTCATATGTGTCTTGTGCTTGGGTGCGATGAAAACACAGGAGTCAAGGTTTGATATAGAAAGGTTTGTATTACTTCATACAAGTGGCATAATAGTCACACAGTTTGCAGATACAAAAGCAGGAGACACAGCAGGCCAGAGTAACTTAAGCTCAGCAATCACTTCACAAAACAGGTTCAGGATCTCTTCTCTGTTACCATAAGTCCATGCAAACGGTGGATCTATCAAATAGCAAGGTTCCAAAGTCCACGAGTGTTCCAAAGTTCCACAATAGGAAAATAATGGAGTACAAGGTCCAAGGCTTCCAGGAGTCAGGTCACAGGTTCACTGCAGGCTGATTCTGAAGACTGATTGCTCAGCTGTGGCTGCTTAAGAAGCAAGAGGGAGAGAAATCAGGGCGGGAACATGCAAGCTGGAACTCCATATTGACTGAGGGCAAGACAGCTGCAGCAAGACAGAAAGTAAAATGGCTGACGGAAAACTGAGTTTCAGGAACATGTACACAGAACCTTACAGACGCCATACTCGGCAAACCATCCACGAGCACAGGCTCTGAATGCTGGCATTGCAAAACTCCTGTCCCTTGAAAATGCTGTCATTCAGGCTGGTGGAGACTGACAGTTTCCGTGACTTAATGGCATCGGCAGTCCCACAATACAATGTGCCCACCGATTTATTTCAGCAGGCAAGCCGTCCTGGTCTGCAAAAGCATGTCGAGGAAAAATTAAACATGCGCTACTAAACGCGTCAGTAGCAAGGTCCACCTGACCACCGTGCGTGGACCAGTACCCATGGCCAGGGACGATACCTTTCCCTCACTGCCCATTGGGTCAATTTTTGGAGCCGGG